>WAAB01021396.1:106319-153156 GCA_013389865.1 Piaya cayana
AAAAAAAAGAAGAAAGAAAAAACTATAACAAAAAAGAAATTAACATGCTTTTTACACAAAGAAATACCAATCTCATGCATTTGTCCACACCAGTGGATGCCAGGGTTAGATGAAGGCATGAATTTCTGTGTAAACATGGGATTGGATGATACAGGCTACTGCTGATATTGGTCATTCATTTCTTTAGTATATACATATAGATATATATGCACACTCTATGTAGTGCATATATAGATAAATTATCCTCATGGGTGGGGCCTTTGGAGTTTACATAGGACAAAAGACCAATATGCTGAAAACCAAACTCAGTATAAATTTCTAATACAAAAAAGGAAACAAAAATTCCTGTTAGTCATCTGCATGATTAGTAAAACTTGTTCATTTGTTTTTGTTTTGCCTGTAGGATCGTAGCTAGGAAATTCCATCAAACAAGTGATGCTATTACACCCTGGGAAGTGCCACAGAGGAATTCCCCTCCTTTGTGTCTGTATGGTATTCAGCTTGTGAGATGGGAAGACTATTTCACTGTGCGCTCTGAGGCATGCAGCCAACTTTGAAGGCCATTTCTTGTTAACAGCATAAGAAACAGAGAAGAACCACTTTTGCTTGACACAGGATGAGATTGGACATAACTGAATACTGGGTTTACAGGAGATGTTTCTCCAAGGAGAGCAATGAAAATTCCCTGTGTGCTTCAAGAAGGCTGATGTTGTTTATGGAGGATGAGAGCCAAATCATCATGTCTATTGGTTTCTTCAGTCCAAATTTCTTCACTGCCAGCTTACTGCTTTATATAGTGTGCTAGCTGCTTGTAGACTCTTAGAAGAGAGATTCTGCTTGTTTTCTACAAAGAAATCTCTACCTGGTTCTGCAGCTTACTTGGATGGAAGCTTGATTGTCCTAGGCCACAAGTCAGGAGCCTGAAGTGAATGAGTGCAGGCTAATAAATTAGGTACAGACACTGTATTTGTAGGATATGTCCCCTGTGTATGGGTATATACTACAAAACAGCATGTAACTTCTAGTACAAAGAACTAGATTTTGGCATCTCTCTTGCTGTGTCCAGCCCCTCACTGGAAAAGCTTACCAGTCTGATTAGACAATGCCAGCCTTATGATATATGAAGCCTTTTGGTAAATACAAAATACATTTCTCTGGAAAATAAATTGGACCAGCCAGAAGGGAATGCTGTCAACAACACCAAGGAAGAAACACAGGCTGTGCCAAGGCAGGAAGCTAGGATTAAGCCCTACAGACCATTTCAAGAAGTTACACTATCATTTTCAGGCTGATTAGTGAGTGTCTGGGTCTTCGTGTTTTGACTAATGCAATGAGCAGTCTGGTTTATGATCTAAATCAGCTGCCCATCCACCAGCATCTAGCCTGCCTAGTGCCAGACCACTGAGCTAAAGGACACACCTAATGGGAACCAAAGGTACGAGGACACAGCAGCAGCTGCTTTCAGGAAAGTATAACTATAATCTTCATGACATTGAAGTATTAGTAAGTTCAGATTGTAGGGATGTTAAATAAAATGAATAGCAAGTATTTTTTATCTCTGAACTTGTAATGTCTTCTTTTTCATTATGCAAAGTATAGACAGCTTTTGGATTCAAAGTTATCATTACCATAGAGTGCAAGAACACTCAATCCCACATGTAGGTAATTTGGCATGGAAGGGAAAAGACCAATGTGGCTCAGTAGAGACCTGCTGGTCAAACTGAAGATCAGGAGGGAACTGTTGAGGAATTGCAAGCAGGGACAGGGAACCAGGGAAGAGTATAGGGATGCTGCCTGGATGTGTAGGTTTAAAGTCAGGAAGGCTAGAGTGCAGCTGGAGCTGAATTTGCCACAGGAGACAAAGAATAACAAGAAGGGCTTCTATAGGTATGTTAACCAGAAAAGGAAGGTTAAAGAAGGTGTCCCAACTGATAAACAAAAATAGTGACCTCATAGCAAAAGGCAAGGAGGAGGCTGAGGTACTCAACAACTTTTTTGCCTCAGTGTTCACTGACAACCACTTTCCTCAACCCTCCTGGGTCAATGGACAACAAGATGGGGACCAGGGGTTGATAGCCCCCTGTGGGAGAAGATCAGGTTTATGACCACTTGAGGAACCTGAATATATATGTCTTAGAGAGCTGATGAGATGCATCCCAGAGTCATGAGGGAATTGGCTGACGTGGTCACTCTCCATGATATTTGAAAAGTCATGGCAACCAGGAGAAGTCCCTGGGGACTGGAAGAAGGGTAACATCATGCTCATTTTCAAAAAGGGTAGAAAAGATGACACTGGGAACTACTGACCTGTCAGCCTCATCTCTGTGCCTAGGAAGATCATGGAACAGATCCTCCTAGAAGCTATACTAAAGCACATGGAGGACATGGAGGTGATTTGAGACAGCCGGCATGGCTTCACCAGGGATAAGTACTGTATGACCAACTTGGTGGCTTTCTGTGGTGGGTAACCACATAAATGGACACGAGAAAATCAACAGAGGTCATCTATCTGGGCTTCTGTAAAGCCTTTGACACGATCCCTGACAACATCTTTCTCTCTAAACTGGAGAGATATGGATTTGATGGATGGACTGTTTGGTGGATAAGTAATTAGTTGGATGGTTACATCCAAAGAGTAGTGGTCAATGGCTTGATGTCCAGATGGAGATCCATGACAAGTAGTGTTCCTCAGGGGTCCATACTGGGACCAGTGATGTTTAGTATTTTCATTGATGATATAGACAGTGAGATTGAATGCACTTCAGCAAGTTTGCAGATGACAACAAGCTGACTGGTGCACTTGTCACACCAGAAGTACAGAATGTCATCCAGAGGGACCTGGAGAAGCTATAAACAAATTGGGTCTATGCAAACCTCATGAGGTTCAGCAAGGCAAAGTGCAAGGTCCTACACCTGTGTCAGAGCAATCTGTGGTTTCAGTACATGATGAAGGGTGATGTGATTGAGAGCAGCCCTGCAGTGAAGGACTTGGTGGTGCTGGTTGATGAGAAGCTTGACATGAGCCAGCAATGTGCACTCACATCCCAGAAGGCCAACTGTATCCTGGGCTGCATCAAAAGAAGTGTGGCCAGCATGTGGAGGTAGGTGATTCTTCCCCTCTACTCCACTCTTGTGAGAATCCACCTGGAGTACTGTGTCCAGTTCTGGAATCCCCAGCATAAGAGGGACACAGAACTGTTGGAATGGGTCCAGAGAAGGGCCACAAAGATGATCAGAGGGCTAGAGCACTTCTGCTACAAGGACAGGCTGAGAGAAGGGGTTGCTCAGCCTGGAGAAGAGAAGGCTATAGGAAGACCTTATCATGGCCTTCCAGTACTTGAAGGGGGCTTACAAGAAAGCTAGAGAGGGACTTTATACAAGGGCATGTAGGGATAGGATGAGGAGGAATAGCTATAAATTGGAGGAGGCAAGATTTAGACTAGACATTAGGAAGAAATTCTTCACGATGACGGGGGCGAGACACTGGAACAGGTTTCCCAGAGGGGAAGTTGTGGATGTACCCTCCCTGGAAGTGTGGGACTGTGTGGGGCCCTGAGCAGCCTGGTCTAGTGGGAGGTGTCCCTGCCCATGGCAGAGGGATTAGAACTGCATGATCTTTATGGTCCCTTCCAACCCAAACCATTCTATGATTCTATGATTACCACCACTTGTTAGAATAATTTCTTCTGCATACATATGTGTCTACAGAGGATGTCTGCAAACCACCTCAGTTAGGACAGGTTCTGTGATGGCTCCTGGTCTCTACCTAAGGTGATTTACAGAAATGCCAACATATATAAATTCTGGAGGTAGGGCACAGAGGGGTAGCCAGCCTGGTACCGTATGTTTCTCAAGCTGAGAAACTCAGTCTTGAGTGGAGTGGAGTGATTAAATTGCATTTACACTGTCTTATTTTAAAGATGTGTAAATATCCAGATTCAGATTATATGCTCACTGAGATTCAGGTCTGATGTTCAACAAACAATCATAGTTAAGTGACAATAAAACCTAGAGAATGCCTTTCACAAGATGTTTAGCCAAAAAGAAGATATGATATTCTGATGTTTAAACTATCTTTGAGTACACCAAACCCAAAGTCTTCAAAAGGATGCTGTAGGGGACTGTAGCTGATCTCAAGGCAGGACCAATTTGAAAGTAAGAAATTTAGACCTTGGGATTTGATTCTGACCCATATGAAATCTGAAAGCTTTTGATTTGCAGGGCAGCATTCTCCACTGCCCTTGTCTTAGTTATTGCACAGCCGGTTCATAGTGATGTATATCATATCTCACAGCTGCAGCAGTGAGTTCAGTAACCTTCACATTACTGGACCGTAGCACTGAGGGTGATAGAAGGCCATGTTGTGGTGGCTGGCAGAAACTCAAGAGCTTTAAAAGCTACACATTATCAGAACCTGCACTGGGTTAGGTCATTTAATTTTCAATTTGCTGCAAAAGCGATCAGGCAAACCAGAAGGCAGCGTAAAATACATTGACCTGTCAAAAGAACCAGATGAAGCAACTTCAAATGGGTCCAATTAAAATAAAATAAAAAACCACACAAACCTACACACTAGAAAATACAAGCAAGATAATCTGGCTCTTTTCTTTCCATGACGTATAAGTTTAGTACCAGATCTGGCATATGGCCAGAATCCTTACTTGGCTAGTGATGTGTAAAGGCAAACATATCTGCTCAGCCAAGCCAGCAACACTGGATTTTGACAAGCCAGCTCAGATTGCTTAAGTGCTCCAGTGCAGAACAGGCTGTATGATTGCCTTGATACTGGCTGTATTGCAGACACTGTTCTAAGTTCCCTGGAGATGACAGACAAAGAAACCTAAATGAGAAGCACCATAAACCTGTTACTTTTCCTTCTAATTATGAGGGAATGACCTAAGAATATCCTTCTTGGCGATTTTGTACACCAGGGCCTTTGAGAGCAGGAAGCCTCAAATACGGTACGTGTAAACTTCATCAGCAAGGACCCTCTAGGAGACTTTCTTAGCATACATCTAAAATCACAGAACTACAGAATGGTTTGAGTTAGAAGGAACCTTAAAGATCATATAGTTCCCTCCCCCCTGCCATGGGCACAGACACCTCCCACTAGATCAGGCTGCTCAAGGCTCCATCCAGCCTGGCCTTGAACACTTCCAGGGATGGAGCATCCACAGCTTCCCTGGTTCCAGTGTTAGGCTATTACTCTCAATGCCACAGTAATTCCCAAGAAAAGATTCATATTATAATGGCTCATGCAGATGACTGTCTTGAAGAGGAGGAGTATGGTGTGATAAAAGATACCACATGAAATTTTCAAGAATGTCTAGTAGTTTGGAGAGTAAATCCAGCAGATTTTTAGTAAATCATATTATTTTACAGAGCAAATATTCAAATGCCTGTAGCACCTATAGCTGCCATCTGTAATGCTTAGAGTTTTCAAAAGCAAGCCATTTTTACAAATCTTGTTTGTATCTGTTTATAGCATTAGATTTCTATCTGTGTCAAGAGAGATGTATTCTTAGTCCAGAAATGTTGCTTACAAAATTTCATGTTGAAATAACCTGTTTTACCAAATTTCTCCTCAAACCTTGATTTTTACATTGGTGGCACAAGCTGAAAGCATTGCTATTATAATCCGTAGCTACTGAAGTAATCATACTTTTTTTGGTGAAACACAAATTACAATAATATGCAAGAGGAGTCATCTGATAACGATCTAATTTCCTCTTTTAAATGAAATACTTGGTAATCAAAATAAATAAAAGATGTCTTGAAATGTTAGTGAAACTGTAATGAAATGATTCCTATCCATTCACTTTCATATCAGTTGTAGTATATTAGTCCTTTTAGCATGTTCCTATAAAACTCACACCTAACTTTGGATAATAACTATGCTGGCATTTCATTATTAATTTTATTTAAAATCCCAATACAAATGCTTTTTATGCTTCACAATCTAGAATTATTTGGACTGCTTTTCTGCCAGGTAGGGTATTGACAAACTCATAGAGATGTGTGAAAAAAAGAGATGGGAATCGACTGAGCTATCTGTTAGCATCAGTTGTTGTGTCACCATCTTTCCTACCATCAAGGGAAAGCAAGAGTGTGGGTAGAAGTTCCCAGCTACAAGGCAACACCAATCTCAGGTTATTGCATGACCAAGTTCTACCAAAAAATGCAGGCACAGCATGATGAACTGAAAAGAAATATGGAAGCCTTGGGTGAATTTTAATGTTGTTATTGTATTAATCAGATGGTTACAGAAAACTAGAAAGAGAACATTTATAATGCTTTTCGGGTTTTTTTAAAAGTAAAAAAATAAAACATCCCAAACAAAAAAAAAATCAAACCAAACCAAACTCCCCCCAAAACTACTTATATGTTTCACTTTTAAGGACAAAATATTCTAACCAAAATGTCTTTTTCTTTTAAATGTACACAGAAATTCGATGATGTCTGTTCTCTATTATAAAAATGCTTATTAACTCATGGCAAGCCTCAAAAAAGACTTGAAAAAGCCTGTAAGAAATAAAATAGACTGCAGTTGCCTGCTGAATCATATATTTCACCAGAAAGAAAAGCCATCAAATTATCAAAATGTATCTGAAAGGGAGAATTTGAGCCAGTTCCACATGGCCAGTCCTTCTGACTCTTTAATGGATACATTTTGAAGCATCACTGCAGATAACAGGGCAAGAATTACTACTAATTTTGTTGTTAGATCTATGTTTTTGTGCTCCCCAATTTTTTGGGGCTCATGGGAAACAAAATTAGTATAAATACATTACCGTGTTACCTGTATTCAAAATCCCATGGACGAATGTATCCTTTTACAGTCCATCTTCAGAAAAATTAATAAAGATTAAACAATGCTAATAACCCATTATTGCTCCACTTTCATTTGCCTTCTGTTTTTCAAACTTTTATCCTCCCCACTTCATAGATATTTATTATTTGTCACATGACACACTGCTGTTTTTGACTTCCCACTGTGTCAGTGAAGTAACTGCTACAAATGTGAAATGTTAATTAGCTGGGATCACTGTCAGGAAGCTTGGCTTTCCATGCAAACAACTTTATATTTAACAAATAGTGACTCCGTATCTGTGTTTTGCAGTTGCCAAGTCCATGGGATCTGATGCTTGGCTGCATAATTTTTATCTTATGCACAGTGTGTATATATACATCAGTGTGTGTGTATATGTGTATATATATACACACACATATACACACATATATATACACATACATAATTATATATGTATACACTCACACACATATAAACATGTGTATGCATTGTTTTTTGCAAATTAAATCAGAAAGCAAGCAAAACAAGACTGACCTGACTTACCTGTACTGGGCTCACAGTCAATGAAATCTTCATCATCACTGGAACATTCAGCTGATGAAACGATGTCATCTGTTGTCTGCCATGTGAAGGAATGGATTGAAGGAAAAAGAAGAAAGGAAAAAAAATATGATATGCTTGCAAATCAAAACGTTGTCACAAAGGCAACTAAGTATCCTAGGAAAAAAAAGGTTCAGAATTGTAACTTTTAAAATACTTAACTTGTTCTAGGCATTCAAGACATGCCTCTGTAAATGTGGCCTCCATGGAGCTAGATTCCCCTATCAAAGTGCTTAACCTGTACCACTGGATATTTCAGGTGTGCACAGGTGCTGCATGCCTGCAGAGCTGCTTAGGTTAGCAGTGGATCACACTGTACAGAATAACACAGCAGTCTATGACATCTGCTTGGCTGTTAAACTCTCCTCTGACAGCCAAAGTACACGAGTCCAGTTGGAACATACCAGGCTCCTTGATAAATACCAATACAACACAGGGCCTGAACATATAAGGCATGTTCAAGCTGAACATACGTTCCAGAAACACCAATGTACAAGACATGCTCTGATAATATGCAACATCCAGGCAGCTAACGTTACTCTTTGCTGTGTTGCTAGGCGCATTACTGAGGCAGAGGTAATACCCACTCTGTTAATGCACTTCTTGGACTGGGAATATTCTGCAATTACCCAGATAGTAAATACCTGTACAATCAGTTTATTGAACTATGAAGAACTGCTACCAACAAGCAATACCACCAGCTTGCTTGCCAAGTGAATGGGGACATTGCTGTGACTGGGTTAACAGGCTGGGAAGTCTGTTTCTGAAAGACTTAAACCAAATAGCGACTATTCATATCCCTTACAGGTTTCAGCACATTCCTTTGCATTTCCAGCTGGTGATTTTTTTTTTTCCCCTGCTAGTCTAATTAATGAGCAGCATGTACTGCAAAGTGTTAGAGAGAAGTGTACTGGTGTCTCTTCCCAGCAGCATCTCCTGCCTGTAATTGCTGCAATTAGTTGAATTAGTAATGCAGACCATTAGGGAGAGTCTATGGCAGCCCCTGCACACAGATTGTAATGTTCCTGTACACAGTACAAAATTAACTCAGCTCAGCAGCATCAGCTCAAACCACAATTTCTGCTGAAATTGTCTCCCTTAACAACTTCTTGCAGAGTTGCCTATTCTACTGGGCAGCAGAATCAGCGGGATGTCTCCTGAAACAAAACTACTAAAACGTTCCTCATCAGGCAGGAAGCACTGTGAAAACTGCGCCTCAGGAGCAGGGCAGCTGTACATCAGTATGCTGCAGTTTAGTACTCTGGGTGAATATTCCTGGGAATCTCACATCATGACAACCTTTTCAAATCCTTAGTCCTGAAAAAGACCCTCCAGCTTTAAGTAAGGTGTCCTTTAAATTCCTATGTCTGCTGTGGCTGTCTCCAATATGCTGCATGTTCGCTCTTTGTGTAAGAGTTCCGAGGACTCAGTCTTTTCTTTAGCCTCCTGGGGTAGCAACACTGGCAAGTTCTTCTGCCTGTCGCCAGAAGTTACTTGTACTCTCCCTCTCTGTATTTCAGCTAAGGAAAAACACAAGCTTTCAGTCAGAAAGAGAAGATTGAATCTGACATTCCTCCACTCTTGACTTTACTGGCTTAGAGTGAGCCATGAAAGAAAAATAGGTTCGGTCAGCTGTAAATAAAAATTATAAAAATAGAGTATCTTTAAAAAAACAGTTGTGAAGTATGGGAATCCCTACTGAACGTGTTGCTTAGTCTTCAGCACTGCCTTTTGGCAACATTTGATTAGATGCACTCTTGCAGCAGTCTCGTGCCTAAATACTGTCATTAAAAACCTTCAGAATCTTGCCTTAATGGGCAGGCAAGATTAAAATGAACTGAAGGTAACATTAAAAAGGTAGTTTTCTGTCTTGCATGCTTATGTATTTAATTTAGTATTTTTGTTCAGTCACAGAAAATGGAAGAATGCTGTTGAAATCCTGGTGACTTCTCTCTTAATACAAAGTGTCTTTAAATATTTGGCTGTTCAGTGAGAGGTCAAGAAAGAAGGAATGCACAAAATCAAAATTTACTCTCTATAATTCTTCTAATTGCACCACTGTAAAGTAAGTTAGTGCAATAAATCAACAAAACTATAATGTGAGAATTTTTTTTTTAAGCAGGTGAAATGTAGCTAGTGAAACTAGAGGTTTGTACTGCAGTTGTCTGAAGCACTTGTAAAAGAATGTGAAGGACAACACTGTGAATAAAGAACAGGTTGAATTTAAAGCATGTGGATTTTGCTCTTTGTTGAAGACCTGACAATTTACATCTAGGGTCTCTTAGAAGAACAGTGGTGTTTTGCTTCAAGTAGCAAATAAATATAACAAATTATAACAGTGTGGTTGTCACTTATCAACCGCTATATCTATCTCTCTTGCTCATGTCTTAGGGCTCCAGGAATCATATCCAACTGAGTAGACAATTTGATTCCATATTTGTAAAGAATGAAGATGTCTTTTATGATTCTTTTCTTCCTCTTGCTTATTAGGGGCATCATATGAAATAACAGGTGATACTTCTTTACACAATACTTGTATTTTTAAAAAATAGTGATACTGTTAGGTTATACATATTTAGACGCATTTTGGAAGTGATTGGCTAGACTAAGAGTAAAAACAACCATTTGGAGCTACTAAATAGCCTGTAAGTAGCTTGCAAAGTCCCTGTGCCACAGATACTGAAGATCAAATAAGTATTTACTATTTGCACTGTCCCGTTCAGGACTCTCTCCCCAAGGTCCGACATACAGCCAGAGTCAGCAGCAGGGTGCTGGGTGAGGTGAGCCTCTGTGGTCTCCAAATCACTCTTGTGCATGCCAGAAGATGGAAAATGAGGAATGAAGAATTTTGAAGCCAAAATGAGTTTTGAGCAAGAGCTGAAAAGTCATGAAGCCTGGCCCTTGTTTATCTTCTTGATCAACTTCCTATCTAATAGGCAGCTTAAGGAAACCACATGCAATATACCTTGCTGCACTCTTAGATATGCGTTCTGGATTTCCTTTTATAAAATCCTCACACAACAAAAAAAAAAAAAAAAAAAAAAAGAATGCAAATACACGATGTGCAATGCTCACTGACCTTAACAGCTCCAACCTGTATCTGCCTTTCTTTGTGACTGGTTCCACACTTGATTCTATCAGTTAATCTTTGTCCTTTCCTCCTGTTCTCCACTGCATACTATCTCCCCTGTTATTCCAGTTTTTCTTGCTCTAGGGTTGCTCTTTGTCCCATGCTACTGACTTTGTATTTATAGAAGTGATGGTTAGAAAGAGAAGAACCTTCAGAAGTGGTGTCAGACTTAAGTCAAGGTCATTAATGTGTTCTCTAGAAACCACAGAAAAGATAAGTACACTAATCTGTCCTGCCATTTCCTAGCTTAATCTCAGTACTGTACTTTACAATTCATCCCTAACTGATTTTCTAGTCCCATCACATATTGATTATCCATGCTCTTTCCAATCACATACCAACATCTGAATCATCCTAGAGGAATAAATCTATTTCAGTGAGAAAGAGCAAATTTCTGACCACAGAAACAGAGTTGAAGAGACCTCCAGAAGAACATAACTCGTTGTACCTGGAATCAGTACCTTTTCAAACCCTCCTGGAGCTGAGCATTTTCACTAGGTGATTATTAAACAAGACAGGAAAAGCTAGTAAGCAGCAATTCCAGAAATCTCTCCACCAACATAATTTCTTTTCATTAGAAACAGCTCACTATGAGGCACTAACAAGAACAAGCTATTTGGTTTCTGGTTCTCTTTTGCCATTTTTGAAATTGGGCTGATTATGCTCACCTGTTGGCCCCAGGAGAGGTACACAGATTAGTACTTGAGTGTTAGTGCAGTGATACGGTGATGGTAAATGCTAAACATTCTTACATACCGGCAACATGATAGCAATGGAACTTCTCCATATGCTATTATGGAAATGATGTTAGTGTTTCCACTGTAAAGAACATGAGAGAGAAAATATTTTTCTATTCCATATACTAGCTAAATTCTTTATTAAAAATAATAATTCATACTGTACTATTTTAAAATATGTATTTCAATTTTAAAGAATTCCAGCTTTGAAATTACTTGGCCCTGTATTAAACACCATAAAACTAAAGATAGGTATTATAATAACTTTCAATAAAATCTCTTACTGGCAGGAACCCTTTTTATTCCTTCCTCTGAAAGGTTTTTTATGGCACTTATATTATTTTTTTCTCTCCCTCTCTGTTATGTTTAATGAAATTGCTGTGGAATAAAACTGAGGTAGGAGAAAGCGCTAAACTCTGAGTCCACCCTTGAGGATTTATGAGCATATTTACCTTCAAATTCTTTCAGTTTCACTGAATTGGCTCCCTGTTCCTTTCTATGAATTATTAGTTTTGTAATCACCTCCTCCTAATTATTCACTCCAAGGGCCTCTTCAATCTTGCCATGGTGATGGTTCTACCTCTTTGTTCATTGCACTGTATGTACTGGTGTGTGATGTAAAGTGCAAGGAAAGTGGGATGGTGTGGCAAGACCTGCTCGAGATGACCCCATTCCCATTCAGTCCTTCCAGGTACACAGAGCCCTAATTTATGCATCAGATCCACAACCTTTGCTCCTTTCTTCTACACAAAATGGCAGGTGCTGAATCTTTCTTTTCCCAATCACAAAGGTTTTTGATACCTTGCTCCTCGGGTACACCATTATTTAAGCAAGATTAAGCATGCTGGGTAAAATAAGTCCTGTCACAGAACAGCTTTATGAAATTATAAATAACACACACAAGAATGATGGAGCTCTCACTTCTAGTAGGAGAGGAAAGACAAGGACCCATAAATTCAAGCCTTGCAGACAAATTCCTCCAGAAGTACATACTTGGCAGCTGCTTCACTTGGTAAAGTAGGATTCAATTTTCCTACTTGCCTTTTTCTTGAAGCTCTTCTGCACACCGGACACATTACTTCCTCTTCCAACTGAAATCATTACTCTAAATTATTTGAAAAGCAACACTTAATGCTTTGTTGTAAGAGAAGTGTTAATCTCTCTGCCATGAAGGAATGTCAATTTACAGCCCTTCTTGAGATGTGACCACCGCAAAATACCAGGCACAAATATCTTCCCAACAGTGGGGAAACACAGTTGTATTAATCTGAGCAGTGCATTCATCTTTCACGCTTAAACTGTACAGAGCAGAAAATCAACAAACCATTCTTAAATCTGACCACTTGATTGTCTCTGCTGTTCTCATCCGGCTGTATTTTCTAAATATCTCAGGTTTATCATGGACAACATACTGTCTTCTATGCACAACAGTATACAGTATAAATGGTCCTCTAGAATGGTAATATCTTACTGATGCTGTTCTGTCTTCCAGAAACAAAGACATTTCTTGGCAAACACCAAGCTCAAGGCATTTGCTGCATTGCCAAAAGGAAGGTATCAGAAAAAATGTCTGTCTCATGACAGATGTCATTTATAGCTTGAATACCTCAACCTTTTGTACTTTGATAGCTGGTTTTTTTAAAGAACTTTGTTCTGCTCACAGTTTCCAATTAAATAGGAATCCTCCATCTGTCCTTTCTACACCTTATATTCATTTCTCACTTCCTATATAGTCTTTATTTGCAAAATACCCTGGAGTTCCTGACCTAAGAGATACAGCCTGGACAAATTCAAGCCCCTACACACAGATAGAAAGTAAATGCATACGAATGGGAGAACATTAGAAATTTTGCTAAAATCATAATGAAGTATCATAAAAGAAGCTGCAATTTGAGACCATATAAACTTTCAAGGACAGTCCTCAATCTCTTGGAGGCCACTCTTATCAGTGGCTAAAGGTTATTAATCTTCTCCCATTCATGTATTAACCAACTGGACAGTACAACATGTATTTTGATATGACAGTACAAACATAGCCATAAAGACATGCAAGCCCTTTTCACCCTCACATACTCATGCAGAGGTTGTGTCTGCCTCTGCAGAGGCAATGCATCAGAGAACACAAAACTAATAATTTTTCTTCATAAAGTTCATTTGAGGATAAAACAAAAACAAGAGGGCCAAATCCTCTGTTGGTTTAAATTGGCATTGATTTCATCTGGGCTACAACAATTTACAGCAAGAGAGCATAGCTCATTGTGTTTCGTTTCAGACAATTCAATGCCAAAAGATTTAAAGTAATTGGAGGCAATTCAGAGAAGAGTCACTGAAAAGATGGAAGAACTAGAGAGATTTATGAATGAGACAGGTTTAGCAAAACTAAACATCAAAGCTTCACTTAACAAGGGATAAATGTATGATAAATGTTTACAGGTATCACAAGGGTCTAATAAACATCCAGAAAAAAGATGAAGCATTTCAAAAAAGCAGTGGATGAAATTAAGCAAAAAGAAAATTTAGGATGACATTTAGCAAGAAAAATCTCAGTGGTGATGTTTATTAGCTATGGAGAAATCTCCCCAAGGAAAAAACAGAGACCACCAGCACTGAGATTAAGTAGTTGTCCAAGCCATTCAGGTAAGAATACCATTAGTGTATATGCCCTAGTGGGAAAGAACTCACCCCATCTATCTTCAGTTCAGTCTAATTCACTCTAAATCAATTTGTTATTTGCATCCTCTTTATCACTATGTAATATAAACACATTATTATGCATTTCTCTCTGTCATTCCAAAGCAGGCAGTAAAGCTATCCAGCACAGCCTTTCAGCTAGAGCGATAAGACATCATTGCTGCCGTCCTGTTCAGAGCACGGGAACAATTCCATCCTTATATTCCCAGGACCATGACTAGCCAGGAGCTGGTAGGTAACCAGCAGGCATGTGTACCCTTCAACAGTAGCCCAGCAAATGTGCACTTCCTCACTGTGTGTTCCTGGCTGGATATAAAAGTTGATTTGTTGTCAAATTATATCATTAAGTAGGGATCATGATCAAGCTACCCCTTAATAAAATCAGCTATTTGTCCCTTACTACAACAGACAAGAGATTAAGTAACTAGCCAGTTAAGTAAGAGAAAGCAAAAAATAATCCCCCCAATTGTGTGTCAATCCAGAGTCATGGGTAGCCATGTTTAAAAAGAGCCTGGAAAGCTGAATTAAGCCTTTGAAAACTGAAAGCCTGTCTCAATAGAATCAATAGTTCGTTAAGGCTGTAAAATCTGACTTTTCTTGACCAGGTTTGATGTCAGACTTCAGGGACTTTGTTCTGTCCCTAAGCTGTGCAAAGACAATGGGAAAAAATAATGTTTTTGCTTTTTGTCTGTGTCTGCTGGCAGTAGAAGCGTGGTGATGTTGTGAGGGGCGTGGGCAGTGAAAGAGAAGGGAGAGCAAAGAGGAGAGAAAGAGAAGTGGGAAGGATTAATCCATCTGTTGTTCAAGGCACCCTGACAGGGGAAAAGAGAAGTATTGAACCACAGGAGCTTAACCCAACTTTAATGTACCTTCCCAAAAGCAGAAGGAATGTAATGCTACGTGGTGTTCTGCTGATAAGCAAATCCTTCTAAATCCTTTCAATTTATTTCTTAGCCTGAAGAAATTACATACTATTTAGGATATAAATAAATAAATAAATAACATTTCATTTCCAGGAATTTAGATTGGTTGTTTGTTGATTACATATGCACAGAGTCACTGTTTCTTTCTTTTCCCAATAGACAGTTCTCCTTTCATCTTGATGTGGTAAAGGATGAACTGGCAAGTATTTCCCCAGCTATTCAGTGTAACCCTCAAGATTTGTAAGAGTTTTGAACTGGACTGTAAAATATAATTTCCTGGCTTAAATACAAAAGTTACAGCTTTTGCACGAGAGAAGACTCTTTGTTTCCCACCTCCCCTCCCCCATCCCTCCACCCTACCAACCTATTGCTCCTTTCCATATGCATTTTCCTGTTTCCAAAGAAGTACCTTGAAGATTAAAGTTGTGCATCTAAACATTGAAGTCATTATCCACGTTCAGTGCCTCTGAGAGAAATTACACAGGAAGAACTTTCATGCTGTGTGTCTTTTTCATCATTTAATATAGCTTGTTCCCTTTCCTTATTATATTTTTATTTCTTATGGAAACAAACCTGCCAGTTGAAACAAAACCAATCAGCCTTCTGTTTTAAAGATAACCCTAGTTATCTTGATGGTGCTGATGTAGGGGAAAATCCCATAAGAAAGGTACACTAGGTGTACCCACCAGGGACTAAATAAACTTAATAACATAATCCTAAAAATTAAGCTATTACAGCTGAACCTACAAAAACTACCACCTTGAAATTGGTGAGAGCTGATGGAATGATAAAACTCCTGAAATTCAGGCACTGCTCAGGAGTCTAACTTTCTGAAAGTCACATCAATCTATACAGTGTTTTTTCTTGTCCAAGGGTCTTCAAACAGAAGACATTTCTCTTAGGAAATGCTCTGAAAATAGTTTCAGAGTGATCGCCTATGTGCTACTATCCCCCTCTTAGAAGAACTGGCAACTAACCAACTGCACTGTGGAGCACAGGCTTCAACTTAACCCTCTCCTCAACATCTGCTTAAAGCAGGAAGCAAAAGCTGAATAAACATTCTCAGAGGTATGTAGGAAAAAGCCCACCTATTAACTGAATTTAGCATCCTGCTGGTGTGGACCTTAGCCCTTGTTGCACACAGCCTGATGCATTAATTTGAACTGCCACAGAAATAACTGTGTGTGTATATATATATATATATATATATATACACACACTGACCTATAATCCACACTTGCTGAAGAACAAACATCTACTTCACCAGCAGAAAGGCAGGGCAGATCACTGTGGAGCATTAACTTCTTAAATTGCCCCAGTTCAAATTGCCAGGGACATTGAATCAGAACCCTTATGTTTCTGAAATTGTCATAAATTGACTGTCTGACATCAGGAAAATTATCTCCTTTCCTCATGCTTCTGTTTATACTGCTATAAATTGTGGAGAAAACAACTTCTCTGCTTACTTGGCATATAAGCTGAATTTTAGCAAACATTTTAGAGTTTCAAAGTAAAACCTAAGAATGGAAAAATCCTTTACATTTTGTAAAGGGAAGACCATGTTTCAGAAAGTTAAGACTCAAATGATCTGAGATGAATCAGCTGCCCTTTGAAGGCTCAGTCTCTGGTAACAGTAAATGGGCTTTTTTGTGTTCTAGCTTGCACTTAATAACTGTGTCAGAAGAATATTTTTCATTTACACTTTCCTCCTTTGCTGGAAATCAATATACAGTTTGCTGGCATTTTCTCCTGGTCATCTTTATTTAGCTTGTCTTTTCTTCCTTGAAGGGAGTTGTATTTGATTTTGTTCTGTTATTGACTGGATCACTCTGAGCAATAAATAAATAAATACAGCATAGTAGCTTTCATGACAATATCTTAAGCCTCAAAATCTGCACAATGTATTTCCCCCAGCACATGACTTTCTAATAAAGGAAGCAAATCCATAAAGTAAGGTTACTGTGTAGCAAAGAGGCAGTCACATATGCAATTTAACTGGCATTTCTATTTATGTACTCATTAATAAACATTTAAGTCTTGTTTCTGTTTTTTAAAGCAGCATTCCTATTGCTGTAACATCCAGTGGGAGGATCTCATCATCTCTTACAAATGAAGCTTAATGAGAAATTAGAGATATGGGACACCTTTCCCAGCAGACATCTTTCCCCGGAGAACATCTGAGCATGTTTGCTTATCTATCACTTATGGCAACTGACAATATGGCCTAATAGGCTGCACCTGGTCTGCAAAAGTCCAGTCCAGTAAATGATGGTGGAGGAGCAGTTCTTGTTGTGTCCTGGCTGCACTGAAGTGTCATGCCAGCCCTCAGCATCCCTCCCAGCATCATATAGGAAGCGGTTGGTATTCCAGCCCTACAGGGTGCACAGTAATCACTGTCAGTTTTTTTTTTTTTTTAATGGTGAAGTTCTTTGCTTCCCCTGCTTCTCTCTGAATTTGCAATTTGTTATTATGTATGCCACAAAAAGCTGGCATATACAACGTTAAAATCTGTAAAGGTGAAAAATACCCTGTTCTATGGACCAAATCACAGCAGCACTTAAAATCTAATGTGATGGAGTATGTTATTCATAAGATAACAATAAACATAATTACTCTGAATAAATGTGCCTTAATACAACTTCTGCAATTATTGTAAGCACCTCTGAGGTCAATAAAATAAACAACTATGTTTGAATATTTGCATTCACGCACTAGACTACTCTTTCCAGACAAATATTCCTCTTTCTCTCCAAGCATTAACACACACTCAGAAAATGGCATTTAAGTACTGTTACTAAATGCTGTTACTGTAGAGCTACAGACTAGGGAAAGAGTGGCTAGAAAGCTGCCTGGAGGAGAAGGGTGTGGGGGTGTTGGTTGACAGCGACTGAACATGAGCCAGCAGTGTGCCCAGGTGGCCAAGAAGGCCAACAGCATCTTGGCCTGTATCAGAAATGGTGTGACCAGCAGGTCCAGGGACATTATTTTCCCTCCACACTTGGCACTGGTGAGACCGCTCCTTGAATACTGTGTTTGGTTCTGGGCCCCTCACCACAAGAAGGATGTTGAGGCTCTGGAGAGAGTTCAGAGAAAAGCAGTGAAGCTGGTGAAGGGGTTGGACAGCAAGGCTTACAAGAAGTGGCTGAGGGAAATAGGGTTCTTTAGCCATGAGAAGAGGAGGCTGAGGGGAGACGTTATTGCTCTCTACAACTATCTGAAAGGAGATTGTAGAGAGGAGGGAGCTGGCCTCTTCTCCCAAGTGACAGGGGACAGGACAAGAGGGAATGGCCTCAAGCTCTACCAGGGGAGGTTCAGGCTGGATATCAGGAAAAAAATTTTCACAGAAAGGGTGACTGGGCACTGGAACAGGCTACCCAGCGAGTCACCTTCCCTGGAGGTGTTTAAAAGACAAGTAGACGAAGTGCTCAGGGATATGTTTTATTGGTAGATAGGAATGGTTGGACTTGATGATCCAAGAGGTCTTTTCCAACCTAGTGATTCTATGATTCTATAAAATACAGAAACATCTGTACACACAATGAAAGGTATATATTGAAATTAACTTGTTAACATACTAGCATACTAATATTATCAAGATCAAATCTAATAAAAATGAAGTTAAACAGTTTTAGATAGTAATTCATCCAGGATTACCTCTGCCAAATAGCCAATGCTTAAAAATCACATTTTTATATCATTAACATTTTTTTCTTTGCTTTGGAAATATTTCCTCTTTTCGACAGGACAAGAGGAAATGGCCTCAAGCTCTGCCAGGGGAGATTTAGGCTGGACATTAGGAAAAAAAATTTCACAAAAAGGGTCATTGGGCACTGGAACAGGCTGCCCAGGGAGGTGGTTGATTCACCTTCCCTGGAGGTGTTTAAGACACGGATGGACGAGGTGCTAAGGGGCATGGTTTAGTGTTTGATAGGAATGGTTGGACTCGATGATCTAGTGGGTCTCTTCCAACCTGATTATTCCATGATTCTATGATTCTATGAATAGACTAACAACTTTACTGGGGGGGATAGGGAATTGACTTCTCACCCCATATTAGCAAAATCAGGTAATAAAAAAGTAAACAAGCAACCCATTCAGTCCCACCAAGACCAGGAATCATGGGTGAAAACTTAGGAAAGTTAGAGAAAGAAGTGTGCCATTCTTCTCAACTAATCCTAACTCAAACAAGGAAAGAGATCTACAAAAAAAATGCCCATCAAACATATACCAAATCAGCTTAAAAAACTTTCTTGGTCCATCAGGTGTTGATGAAGCCAGGTAAACTCCAACCTCCTGAGATGTTGAACATAACAAATGCCTCATGGGATCCCATTAAATTTGAACTGAACTTCACTTAAATGACACATCAAGTGGTCCAAGCTACAAATGGTTGCCATGCAAAAGAATTCTGCCACTGGGTAGGCAGACTCCCATGCACAACAAACATAGTGAACATTTATCCCTGTGGGGTTTCTCTGCAGCCCCTGCCTAATCAGAACATTTGCTCTTTGTGATGGAGAAGGTGGCCATTTTCCTTAGTAATTTATTTAGCTCTCCATTGAATTTGATTAATCATAGTAAAAGCAAATCAATCTTTTGTGTTTGTGTAAAATAAAAAAAAAGGAGCAAAGTTAGCTCTAATGGCCCAATAGATGCTCAGCTGGAATGCTCTTACCAAGCGAGAGAGCTAGACAAAGGAATTCAGGCAGCTTTAAACACCACCAGGAACCTGCTGAGATCATCTATACTTCTACCTGTTTAAAGGCGGGGAAAAAAAAGCCAAACCACATTCAGTGAAGAGGCTTTGTTTCTCTACAATTCTGACATTCACAGTGTCAAGTCCTGCAAGATTTTTCTTTTGCACCCTTCAGATCTCCAGGGCCAGAGCTGGGAGCCATTAGGAAACAAGTATCAAAAGGAATATTGTCAGAAGGACAGGTCATGAAGCTCTAAATCCATAAGAAAACTTCCTCCACTGTCAGTAAAGCTGCTTCTAAACTCAGCTTTTGTTGTAATGTTACATCTCTGACCTCAGTAACCTCTGGCATAGATTGCAAGATAGCATGCAATTCATGATGAGTATGAAAAGAAGTTTCTGTATAGTGAATTTGAGTAAGACACAACATTTCAAGGTAGCACTGTGAGAAACTCTTTAATATATTCTAATTAAAGTGTTGACAGCAGTTTAAATCATAGAAGAAACTGGTGATTTTATGCAATGCCTATTAATAGACTTGACAATATACAGAAATACTCAGTCCTTGCAGGCTATAGCTAGCCAAGTATTAGCCTTTAGAAAAGTTAACCTCGATCATAGGACACTTAAACGGGACAGGTGGATCTGGATATGTCCAAGATGTAGCAAGAGGCATTTTCCCCTATATCCAATGTACTACAATCCCTGTATGCACAGATAAAAGACTTCTGGCTGAATCAGTTTTGGACTTATAACAAGATTAAAAAAAGCAGAAAGATTCTGACCATCCTTGTTCTAAGACAACATTTGGTTTTCTCTTGCTATAACAGCTATAGCAACAGCTTTGGGATGATGGTATGCTTCAAGTTTCTCCTGGCAGAAAACAAGTTAGCTTTTCCTTAAAATTACTTTCTCTATGGCATTATTATTGAAATTTCACCTGTGCAATCCAGAAACAAGTCATAGAAGTCACTGACATTAAAAGGCAGTGCCTTCTGGCATTTTTACTACTTCATTTTCAGACTTATGCCCTACTTACACTAGAGAGTTTACTGGCATTACAGCTGTGTCAGAATATCCAAGTTGCCAGAGCTGCTCCCTTTAGGTACAGCAATGCAGACAGGAAAAATAGTTTTGCTGGAAGAGTTTCACCAGTTATGAGCATTGCAAGCTAAGCCAACAAAAACTGGCATAGGTATATCCATATCAGGGTTTTGACTGGCAGCAGCATATAAAATCAAAGCACATGCATTTTTGCACTCTGGGACACGGCAGTGATGTTGACAGAACTTCAGAGTACAGCATTGTATTACTCCAAAATGCTTCAGATGGCAGAGTAGTTTTTAAAGAATCCTGTAATTTCCTCCACAGTTGTTGGTAGGCATATAACTGCAATAAATCAAGTCAGGAGTTTGCAATACATAGGTTGTAGCCAATGTTTGAGTTTCTTTTGATTCAGACATCTCAAAGTCAGAAGGGACCATTATTTTCAACTGATCTAATATCCTGTACTACACAACTGTGAAGAGCCAAATGGCATGACACATCTCCCACCGATTTGCAAGGACCCTTGACAGGGTAGTTAACTTGTCAGCACATCATGGCATCATTTTTAAGATAGTGAAGATGCACATGTATCTCTCGGAGGCAAAAGTTTATAAGCTGCTTTGAGAACACCCGGAGAAGAGTGTTCTGTGAAGCGTCAGAAGGAAGATACTGTGATCACACCCAGTTTTCTAAATTTGTCAAAATGGAGCTCCCATATGAACTGTAACAAAGTGCCACGTGAGGTTGCGGTAGGAAGGACTGATGAGATCCTGTGCTCTCTTTAACGGTTCTGAAATGACATAAAGCACTGGAAAGGACTACGATATCCTACAAACTGGGACTCCTGCATAAGAAGGAAAGGGAGTTCCTGAAAATTTTCATTGTCAGGTGAGAAAACCTGCAGTGCACATCTACATAAATAAACTGAGGCAGAGCTTGACACCATTCACGACCAAAACCAAAAACCTCTCAGAAAAACAGTCGTGCCATGGTGGACTACCAGTACTCACCCTGCTGGAAAAAAACCCCTTGCTTTCAGATGAAGCACAATTTTCCCAGGGAGTGTAGAGAAATGCTCTGTAACCCCTTTACCAGGCAGCTTTGAACCTCAGCACCTCACAGGTAGTGGAACAAATTGCCTGGCTGGTCCCAGAATATACTTTGTACCCAAGTCTCCCACTTACCCACAATGTGCAAATGATCGAAACAAATGCTACAATCTCACACTGTGGAGCTCTCAACAGCTGTCAACTCATTAAGTTCTATTCACTGCCTTCCCACCTCCTTGCCAATGCATTACATAAATTGCTTTTTAGCTGGCAGCCTTTCCCTTTGCTTGAAACCAGTTTGCACTGAGCATGTTTGAGTCTGTTGTTTTCTTTTAAAAAAATACATTTATTCTCTTCCCTTTGGTAATTTGCCTTGCTTTGCAACAGTTTGAATGGGCTGGAGGATACCGTTTCATTATCAAGCTGCAACTGGAAATGAATATTTTATAGCAGTTGAACAGAGGTTTGGCTGTAAATGACTCTATAGTAATTGAACAAAACAAAAAGAGAGAGGAAGACAGAAAGAGAAATTAATTTAATTAATCAAATATTGATGCAATTTGCAGACAAAGGCATTGCCATTTAGAAGGGGATTCCTGCAATTTGAATTTTTAAAGAATTATAGAAAGAGATGGACATTCACTACCTCCTTCTTGATTTATGTAGTGGTATTCCACATATTTAATTTTTCCTTTTTTCAGTCTCTTTAAAATGCCTGAAGGTATGTCTAGTATCTGTCCATACAAAGTCACAGATGCAAGTGTTCCAAACGCAAATATATACTTACAATGACTGTTCATTAAGGCCATGTAAAAAACAGCGCACAAATTTAGTCATGCTAGCCAAAACTCCATCTAAGCCTTGATTCCTGCCTCTGGCATTAGCCAATTATTTACATATTCACATAGAATGCATAAAAACAGGAGAAACACGCAGAATTAATTTTCTCTCACATATATCAATTGCCGTAGCAAGTATCAGTTCAGAAAGGGACTATCTCTGCATCTTTCTGCTGCACAGATTTTGTATTTAATAGTTCTTAATGGCTTTTTCTACCAGAACCGGTATATTAGCTTTCAAAAACTATTTACACTTTATATGGCAGTGAGTTTGGCGTTTTGTGTAAAAGTACTTCCTCCTGTTTGATCTCAGCCTGCTGCAGCTTTATGCCACTCCTCAATGTTTGCTCCATGCCAATAAGTAAGCAGTCACTCCCTAGTCACAACTTCTCTGCACCACTTTGATTTGGGAGACCTCTGTTATCACTGTTTGGTTACCAATTTTTCAGCCTGAAGAATACCAACCTATTTAAGTTCTCCTCATGTGGAAACCATTGCACATTCTTGATTATCCCAACTAATCCATTCTGTAGCTTTTGTAGTTGTCATAGATTGGGTTTTGAGAGCTGATGGTCAAAACTGTCTGCAGTGCAGAAGGCAACTCACAACACAGATATACACAGTGCCACGACGACATTTTTAGTTTGTTTTTTTTCCTAATAATTTCTAATTATTTTTTTCCTCCTTGAATGTGAATATATGTCCCAAAATGACAAAATCTGGGCATTTTTTCACCATAAAGCCTCATTTTCAATGTTCATTGTGGCTAAGAACATAAATAAAGCAGTGCCCAGTAATGTATTTTTTCCTTTGTGGCCTCAGTTTCTGATACTTTTCTGATTGAAAGCCTTATAACAGGATGGAGTTTACTGCTTCTTGAGATGCCTCAGACTATCATCTGTTAAATTATATATGGCAGCGGGATCTACAAAGAAGTGAGAAAGCATTTGGGTTTCTGGATTTATGTCAGGTTCACCGAGCTGACACCTTTCCAACACTGCAGAAAGTACCTGAGTAAGCCCAAGTGATGCTTGTCAAGTTCATGGTGTCAAGAGGCAGAAGCAACGCACTGCAACATGGCATCATTCAAAATAGTCTGGAGTAATGCTACGGATGCACATAAGATCAATAACAGATAGAAGTCTTAATATTCAAACTATAAATGAGGAATTTATATTTATGCATTCCAGAAGTGGGGCAAGCTCTAGAATTGGCTCCACACTGTTTCTTTGTATCTTTTTGCTAGTAATTGTTTCTTGTATATTGTAAAGTAAACCAGGCTTAAATATAATGCCAAAATGCTGCCTGAATCAAACTAGTAAATGAAAATAGCCCTGAACTTTATAGAAACAGAAAACCATGGCTATACTTTATGGTTCAACAGAGAGTAAAAAAGGGAAAAACTATGACGTGTGTTTGCCCACAATAATCTCTTCTCCTCAAAGCATTTGCATTGTTGTGGATGATCGTGCCATTTAATTACTGTCCACCTGGGATCAGAGATTAAATAGTTTTAAGAAAACTGCTCGGGTTTCAAGTTAATAAGAACAAAGAGAATGCAAACAAAAAAAATCCAAAAACTACAGCTCCAAGCAAAACATGGAATCTGGTTCTATGTGAAATGCAGTCTTCAGAAACCTGAGAGAGAAGTTATTGACACTTGTCAGGTCCCTTATTTGACTGTTTAACAGAGTATCAGTAGGCAGTAGAAGGAAGAGAAGTCATTGTCCTGAAAGTATATAACCAATAATGTTCAACAGTCTCAGTTTTTAAAAATCCTGTCTAGTATGTGAATGTAAAGGACATAAATGAAAACAGCCAACCCCTGTACAATTCCATGCCTTGCCTTTGACTTCAAGCAAATATTATTTCTCACTCACTTCAGCACAGGAGAGAAAATAATACCAGGAGTGAAAGAACCAAATAAATGTATAACAGGCAAGATGAGTTCGGAAGGGAGACAGGTACCTTTCACAGACTTCACATATCTCCATCCCTGTGTTCACTATGATTTACTTTCTAGCTAGGTTCTAAAGAGAAAGTGCTAAAGGGAGAATTTAGTTCCCATCTCCCACTCATTCTTCCCACCTTCATCCCAAAGCACTCAGAACCTTCCTGCTCCCAGTGTGCCTTCTCCTCCCTTGCAGTATTACTGAAGCACACAGGCTTTGGTCCCATGCTTTCAACATTGCTCCTATTTTCTCTGCCACTGCTTTTTTTTTAGACTCAGAGGAAGGCTGAGTGGCTCTTTAATACCGGTGAAGATACTGATCTTGACTCAAAATCAGGCTTTTAAATTTGCAGGGAAAGATTTCCACATTATCAGAGAATATACAGCTTATATGTGAAGATACAACAGCTATTACCTGAATTTTAACAATAATGATATTACTCAGCCTCTAATCAGATCAAGATACCATTATGTAGATACTGCCATATCAATAGGATAAAAGCGATCCTGTTCCAAGTACTGCTGTTCAGGAAAACAAGCAACATACACAGTACACCAGACAAGAGAATAACAGCTCAGTTTTATGATAAATTATGATGTTAAAGCATTAGTTTTTCTTCTATCCTGGAACAAAAGCAAATATCCTTTAAAAGCCATCTCATAAAAAGCACTGCATCAAAGTATCAGTTTTCAGATAATAATCTGGAACTTTATTTGCACCTAAATTTCAGATGTATCATTCAGTATGTGCACGACAGCAAAGCACCCACAGGATACCTTGCAGGGTATAGTCCCCAGAAAAGGTTAGCCCTGTGAAAACGATCCAAGGCTGACATCCATGCTTCTGAATAGTTCAAAGCAGGGAATTTCCTACTGGATCTTACTGCATCAGGAGCATAGTAAAAAGGACCTTCAGCATCTCCTTCCAGGAGCAGCATCTTGATTGCAAAGTGTTACGGTAAGAGAGCCTCTAACCCCCTTCCCATTAAAGAATTAAATGAGACTATACCTTAATAATCTACAAAAAACACTGGCAAAGATTGTATTCTTATGCTTGCAGGGCCCTCTGACAAGAAAAATTTCTGGGAAAATAAAGGAGAGAAAGAGAGAGAACAAAAATGTAATTGCCTGCCTATCAGCACTGCTATCATAATTGCTTTCAAACTCTGACATGAGTTGAATCAGATGAACACCAAATCAATTTCTGCAGCCAGAAATTAGTGCATTCTTAGCTCATAAATTGTCACTGGTGGAGTGAGTACAGACTATTGCCTGTTTCACTATTTTATACTACAGAGAGTGCAACTTCTTTCTTTTTCCTTCCATTTATGAATGTCACTTGTTTGTCCTTAAGCACTGTAGAGTACATTACACTTATCTAATTCAAACCAAAGTTTGCAAACCTACATGCCACACAGAAACACACAAAAATTTACACACTAGCTACAGAGTGAGGTGGTGTTACTCCCTTGGGTGTCTAGAGACCTATTCTAGACGTGGGGAGATGGTGAAAAGAGTTATTCATCTGCACTTCATGCAGTGCTGGGAATTTGCTGGCTGCACACAGTTTGGGGGGGTGGGAGGGGCAGGAAAAGCCTTAAGGCTGCACTCAAGTGCCCTCCCCCTCATCTCTTTGGAACCTGCAGTGAATCTCCTCAGGCTGAAGCAATGCAAGGAAATTTCTGAAAAAAACCCCAGTATTTTAAGGCCAGAAATTACTTGTCATTGTTTTAGGAACTAAAGTGATCAGATTAAACTGAAGAATCAGTACCATATGTTGAAACCTGACCAATGCTAATGAAGTGCCTAATATTACCTTCTGTGCCTCATTTTGAGTCTGAGTAAGAACAATTTAATGAGTTGTTTTGTCCCCAGAGCCTTGCCTATCACTTTTCACCCTCTACTTCAAACCACAAACTCTAATTTTGAGGGACACAGCAACTAGGCTGATGAGTTTTCCTCATATATAACTAGAGTTGTCAAGATAGGACATTCTTTTCTCTTTTTTTAGGGATTTTTACAATATATGTACACCTTAAGTGTATTTTTTCCACTTTAAATTCATTGCTGGACCTTAAGTTAATTATTGAGATAACTTGTCCACATATAATGTGAATAGCAAAGCTTCATATTCCCTGTTTGTCCTCTGACTAGCTCTTACTTTCCAAAATACAAAACTTAAAGCAACTTCCTCTCTCATCCACCCCAGCTGCAAAGAAGCTGTGAAGAGCAATACTGGCCAAAATCCTAATTGCTCCTCCAAGGTTTCACCTTCAGATACCACTGAACAAGTCATCCAGCTATACTAGCAAATCCAGCTAATGATTTTTAATGCATTTCTGTAATGGCCAATGTCAGTACTGGGAGTTTTGCATAAACTGATATCTTCGAAGAGCTCAGGATTTTTCTTTTGCACTTTCTATCCTTCAGAAGCTGAGCTATAAACTTATTGAAAACTGAGTATAAAATACCTCCTTATTTTTTTAAAATAGGAATGCCTATCCTTCAACCAAACGAGTACCCAGTATATAGGATTTTTGGAGTGTTGTATTTAGCATTTCTCTCTTCCTTACAGCTGATTACCTCTGGTTCAGAAGGAAGAATATCACTTTGCCTAATCAGTGGGGTAGTTTGACCTCATATGTTGTGACTAGCCAAACAAATAAAAGATATTATCTTATGTGTTTATCAATGAGTTTTCTGCTACTGTGGGGAGCTGTGCATTTTTTTGCAGAGGCCTTTTGCTCAGCTGCAACTCCTAGGTGATGCCAACTCATAACACTGAAGCTCAGCAGAGCTGTAAGACAGCAGTTCTCTTGTATCTCTTGTATGATATTGTTGTAATAACAGTACCACAATGTCAGTAGGTGTAGACTTGTCATATAGGTAAATCACGGCAAAACAAGCAGGAACCTCTGAGAGCATAAAAGCTAATACTCAGATGGTTCAGGACCTCCATATAAAGCCATTGGTAAACTTATTATATGGGATTCCTTCATCCAGGACTCCTCTTTTTGATAGAAAACCACTTCTAACTTCCAGACATGGCTTATTTACATCTGGCTACTGGCCATTTGGGGCCATGTAACCCTTTATTTAAATAAATATTTTCCCAGTTTGCTTTTGTAAATATGACACAGTTTCAGAAAGCAATTGTGCCTCCTTTATTCTTTCACTCTGCAAGCCAAAGGAAGTTAAATTCTAACAATCTTTTCTCCTAAGACTGTTTCTCCATTCACAACTTTGTCCTTCTAAACCTTCTCTGTCCCCACGCAAGTCCTGTCAGTTGTTCACATGTACACTTTGAAACAGCAATGAGCATGCTAATAAGAGACAATTTTTAAAATTAAATTACTTTAACAATCCTTGGATTTTTGTGAATATATTTGTGTGAAGAGGCTTAAGAAGTCTTTACTTCCACAGATAGAGGAATGCAGCTAATCATGTTCTGCCAGACAGAAACCCAGGTTTGATACTGTTTTTAACTAGACTGGTATTCAGAGATTACCAAAAGAACTGAAACCCGTTCTTAAGGAGGGATTTTTAGTGGCTTAAATGCAAGGAAGTTTAAGCCCCAAACACTCTTGAAGGAATCCAAAGCAGAAGATCTACAAAATGGCTGGAAACAGAAATATATGCCCTGCCTCTAAGTAGAGATCAAGTTGAGAAAAAAAAAGGCAGTTACTTTCCAAACTGACATCTTTTATCTCTGAAGTAACACAAGAACAGGAACTGATAACTGTCTCTATAAATTATCAGTTATAACTACAATACAGATATGCAATACAGAGTATGTCCTTAGAAATTCCAAACTTGCAAATCAAATATAATGAATAACTTAGAAAGCTCTGCTTTCCATTTCAATTCTGCTCTTATCTACCATGCTAATATTTAGAAAGTAATTATTTCTCTTGATGATTAAACTTCTTTTCCCCTCTTGAATTGACTGATTTTTCTTTTGAAGTCTGCTTCATCCTGAAGGGAAAATCCATTTCTCAGTGGATCTTTTCCTTTTTGCCTAATAAGTAAAGGGGATTAGAAAAATTAGAATAGAATGATGGTGAAAAGAAAAAGGGGGAATGGGAAGAGCAAGCAAGGAAAGATAGGTCCTTTTTTTGGTTTGAGGAATGTCTTTATAAATTCATGAAGAGGAAGAAGTAAAAAATGATGAGCATATCTCGTAGGGTATGGCATCTAGTGCTGCAATCTGGAGTTCCTATACCAAGATGAATGGGCACTGCTGACAGCCTATTGCTGGGCAAGGTTAAAATGAGTTCTGCATCAGCAGGTCAAGTCCATCAGCACTTGGCATCTTCACTGTACCACATTACATATAAAGTTTCTTACAGAATTATTTCACTGGTTTGGTTCTCCAAAGCAAGCACAAATATATTTTCTCCCAGAGTCTGAGAGGCGTGACCAGGTTAACCTGACCTGGAGGGAAAGGAATTCACACTGTAATGATGAAGGGAGGGTGATGAACCTAAATGGTTGTATAATTTACCAATATAAAGTGACTATGACTGGACTATGGAAGCTCAGCTATGATTATACCAGACTCAGGCTTTTCCTATATTACTGTCAATGATAAAAGGCAAAGTAAATAAAAATTAATATACCATAGGAGATACCACAAACAAAATATAGACCTATGTGATTACCTGTTCTCAAAACTTCTCTCATTGAAGTGACATGAGACATCAGATATTTTGATCCTATGGTATACAGAAACTATGAGTGAAAATCCTTTGAAAATCAAAGCCCACATTTAGGAGTGCAGTTAGCACCAATTCACTCCCTCCAAAACCCTGTAATCAGTTTATGCAATGCAAATTTACATGGACATCATTATATATAATCTTATCACACAATATGTGAGCATGCCTCTACACTGCACCAATGCAGATCGTTACTACATTCTGGTTTTTCTAGAAAGCATAAGGTGTGCACCATTATAGATGGAACATTCATTCCACATAATCCCCTCCTCTATGAGGCTGACAATATGGAAACTAGTACTTCAAAGCATTCTTCAGTAAGAGTGGACAAAATGTCCTGTGTCAAACATACTTCCTTTTCCTCATAAGACCCCAACCCACCAACTTATCTGTGGTTGTTTCCAGGGAAAGTATACTAAAAAAAAAGAGTTCCTAGAAGATGACATGCTGACCATGACTCTCAGCTAAACTCCGTGATAGCCATTGAATCAGTTACTCAAGCCATGGTATATTTCACACAAATAAGCTGGAGGACAGTCAGCTCTGGATGAAGTGATTGGCTTATTTCAGAATATGAAGCGTTTTTTCTTGACAGCCAGCAGTGCTGACTGTCCTTGGGGAGATGCTATAAAATGAGCAAAGAAACCTTGATCAGAAGTGAGACAAAGCATCAGTTTTGGCTTGTATAATGAATGGCTGTTCAATGCCCTTGTATCTGCAAAGCAGCTTTCTGAGTAGAATATGAAATGAGATAAAGGTGTTAGGTTGTTAAAGGGTCTAAGGAAATGTTTCTTGGATTTCTTTCATCATAATTGAGATTTGTCATTGTCTTCTTTATTTTAAACACACTGCTCTAGAAGTTAATAAAATGACTTGTTTCTCCCTTGAGCTGGACCATTTGCATAATTATAAAGGGAGATCATGGAAGAGATTCAATCAGATAATTCCCACGTACAAATTAAAGACCCTTCAATTAACATAGCAGGATATGTGTGAAAATCACACTGATGTAGCAGGAGATATCCCCACTGGCAGTTCAGCTCTCTGCCTGTGTGCCAAAGCATCCCTTTGTCTGGCTTCATTTTGCTGTTGGTGGCCTCTGCTTAGGCAAGAGAGGGTGGTGGAAGAGAGTGAGAAGGGAAGTTTATTAGAGATCTTTAATGCAATGTTACTTGTGGGGTGGAGAAGCATTGCCTTACTCTTAATTTTGTAACAGGCAACAGTCAACTCAGTTGATGAAACAGCTATGTCTCACCACATCAGGGCAAAATATGGGAAGAATCTGTTTTGCAGACAGCACTTTAATTCACAGATCTCTTTCCTCTCAGTTCCCCTACTGAAAGATGACTTCTCTCTCCTCAGTGATAACTCATGCTTTCTTTTCATAAGGCTTTCCTTGCTTCTCTGTCTGCAACCAATGGCCCCACAAAACCAATTCTAAAAAGCAGATATGAGTAGAGAAGTACTTATGGTACTTGTTAGTACCTTAGATTGTATCTGACAAATAAAAAAATCATGTCAGATCTTTAGATTTCACAGGTAGAAACTGGTCATCAGCTTCAAAATCAGAATTCAATATTTCCATGGGTATGAAGTTGCTATACATTTTGTTCCTTCATAGAAGTATTGCATCTTTCTCCCAAGCAAGGGGAACATTAAAGACTGGCCAATAGAGAAGATGGATCTTTGTTTTGTAGCACCTTGCTAACTTTCTAATAATTGAAATGGCATGTCTGTGTTTTCCAGCAAAACAACTAAATGGTTTTATTTTAGATGCCAGCTATTCCTTACTCCTGAACTGGGACCTGAATTAGGAGTCTGTAAGAAGTCTGAAAACCAAGAATCTGTATGTGAGCACGTCAGAACTCCCCCATGAAGGTATCTGCTGCTCTGGCATCACTCTGAAACCCTCTCTGGGAAACTGCAATACTCCTAATAGCTCCACTGAAGGATCATGAAGCACAACATTATTTCATGGACTACGTACAAAATTGAGAATCATGAACACCTACCGTAAGGCCCACTGCTTTTTCCCTGGAGTTCATGATGAGATTTCATTCCATACTGGTGTGGTAGACCTAATTCACCTCTTTCTCATCTTTACTTCCAGGGAAACATTCATGTCTTAGTGGTCAAAACACACAAGGGGATATTGTAGTGAATGAACCCAACTGAGACACAAGTCTGAGAGAGCTGCAAAAGTTTGTACAAGATGCACTTGCAGCTAACACAATGTGCATATAAACTCCAAACTGTTTGGGTTTTCATCCACTTACTAGCATCTCAGAATAAAAAATTATAATAATGAAAGGCCACTGTATTTGCATTCCTGTGTCTCTGGATCTGACTAGTTTATAGAGTGGCTGAAACTGATGAAAAGTTTTAAACGTTATTTTTTGTGGTAGCAAATAAAAAATAGGAGTCCATTCTCAGCAGGTGATTTCTTTTATAATAATTATTAATACTAGTTGATTTATTATGCAGCATTAGCAAAGTAAACTCAAGCTTTTTCAGCACATTTTAGCTTTAACAAAGCAATTACTTGAGTCAAAATCATTTATCAAATTGAGCAACTCTTAGTAAGAATTATATTTCTGACTTCAAGTCTTTGTTTTTCAAATAGTAAGGCATAATAACTTCTTGAAGAATTAGTAATCAATGTGTCACTCCCGTAAGTAATTATTTTACTTGAAACAAGTAATAAGTCTGTGTTCCCATTTTAGGGCACATGTAATTGTAATGTATTGTTAATTCTGCAGTCTTTTGTATAGAATGAATATTCAATTTCAATAATCATGGGAAACTATAGGACTCTCTCTGGTGTATGTTTTCTGAAAAAAGAATAATAAAAGAGTTAGCATACTGAATACCTTTTTATGTTTCAAACTTCAGAGAAAAACACAATTTATTGAAATGTGTTCACTGTGTTGTGTTTGTGTGAATACTTAGCATGTCCTGGTTTTGTTGTTGTTTTGAAAGAAAAACTTAGGCCTACAAGAACTTGAAATCAGATGTGTTTGTTTCTTTATGCTTGTCTCTTTCATTGCATTCACTGTCAAACCAGGAACACAGCACGAAGCTCTCCTCTGCCTCAGTTTCACTCCTTTTACAGGGAAGAAAACTAAATCCATTTTAGGGTTGGAGAGCACTGTCATCATGAGCTATTCTCTGTCAAGCAATTAAAGATCAGTAACAGAATTGTTCAGGGAAGTGCAGAGCATTTCTTGTTTTTAGAAAAAAATTAATTAAAATTAAATACAAAATATTCCAGATGCAAGATATGTCTTAAGACACATTTATATCACATTAGACAATGAAGTCAGATTTTCAAACTAATGAAATATTTTCACATGAAACAAAACAGATATTTTACAATATATATATAAACGCTACACCACAGTATGGGACAGGACTTCTGTCTTGGGAGGTGTTCAAAACTTGTGTGGATGTGAGCAACCTGATGCGACTAGACTTACTTTCATAAAGGAAGGTGATGTAGCTCCTTGTTATAGCACACTTGTAAGAGCCTTTCTGGACTGGCCTGAATATTTGCCTCTTCACAAGTGAGAACCTCATGTCAAAACACAAACCAACAGGGTGCCAGCACTTGGCAGCATACAGGGTGCAGACAGTCAAGCCTATGTTCTGAGCCACCTCTGGTCCCAAAGATGATAAGACATATTACCTCACAACTGTGCCTCTGCAAAGAAGTCTTTCCTCACAGCTGGACTTCATCTGTGGGCATTGTCCTGTGTTAATGCAGCCAGATGGCCTTTCTACTGCAGCCAGCTCAGGGAATGTGCACAACTGTTCACACTTGACTGTGCAGCATTGCCTGTAATGTCTTCCACCACTACAGAAAAGCACCATTTATTTGAGGCTCCAAAGGTACAGGTGCCACTACTGTCTCTCTGTCATCGCCTTTTGCAGCCCAGTGTTTACAGCATCATGCTGGGGCTTTAATTAACTACAGACAGAAGAGAGAACAGCAGCTACTCAGTCAAAGCCTGCCATCACTCATCATGCACCACTGCCACAAGTCCAAGATGAAACTAGGTCTCCAAGCTGGACATTTATGTTACTGCTTTTATTTTGTCTGTTTGTTTGTTTGAGGTTTAATGCTTATGCAGTTAATGTGAGGGCGATAAATAGCTTTTTGAGAAAACTAATTTGTACACAGCTGCAATTAATCAAAGTGCGGAGAACAGTGCAACAGAGCTGAACACCCCGCTGAAACAGATGGTTGTGCTGCTGCCACACACCCCTGCGTTCTTGCGAAGGTTAAGCCAAATTGCAGAGCCCTGGGAATGTGAGCTCACACACATGCTGGCTCTCTCCAAATCAGACTTACTAGGGAAAAGCTTAAATGATTTTCACCTGGAAGCCACCTGGGGTTTGCAGTCATTACTTGAGAAGTTTTATAATCACTGGCAAGGTGCAGGGGGGAAGGGAGAGACAAACAATTCACTGAACCTTTCCTGGTGCACAGCTGAATTCAGCATCTAGTCATGTCTCTGGCTGTCTCCTTCTTCCTGATACTCAAAACTTTCCTGGTATAGGAGCAAAAAAAACTTAGCCAGATGGCAGCTCATGTGCACAACAAAGCAACCTGAGAAGAACCCAGTAGTCTTAGTTGTTTCTACTGGTTTCCATCCAAATGCAATAACAAGCTAATATTCCCAGAGAAAGAGAAGCTAAGTTGAACAGAGACATGTAATGTTTTCAAGCTTCAGGATGGCTCCCTGCAAACTTTGGAGATGGATCTGCACCAGTACTGAAAGATGATATGTGTCAAGAAGAAATTGTGAGAGATGGTGCCAAATAGAATTCCCCTGAAATCAGAGAAAATATTCATTCCATGGCACCATCATGTTCATGGGACACAATGGATTGTAAAATTGTTATTTATGAGGTTATTCACTACTCACTTGAGGTGCATCCAAGAGTCACCAGGAAAAGGTTTAGCATTCACTTAAAAAATCTTGTCCTTTAAGACAAACAATAGATGAAATGTGCAAAGAGGGTTATGTTTGAAAACTCAACTTCTTTTTAATACACAGATGCTCTTCTACATAATCACTAGAAGATGACTAATATCCTTTAGGTATTATTGCTACAGCAGGTCTTAAATGCAAAGAACAGTGATTGTGTAAATTCCATAGCTATTATGAGTGATTCTTCATAGGTCAGAGTAAAAGGTCCTCCCACACACGCCATTATATTACAGATGACAGTCCCAAAAGAGACTAGTGTGAGACATACCAAAACCACAAGACCATATAATCTCTACTTTAATATTGTTGATTTTAAGACTGCTGGAATCAATTTTCGTTACTTGATTGAGAAACAAACTGCAATGTGGGAACCAAGTCCTGACTTTTTGGAATTGCTGCAGCCACAGGAAGAGGATTTAATTTATGTGTTAGTATAGGAAAGGAAAATGGAGAGCACAGTCCTTCAGCAGTGCCATGAGTAAGGGAAGCATTTCAGGTACGGAGTAAAAGGAGGCGGCCTGAGGAGTTAAAACCCATAAAGGTTCTTCCAGCAAGTCCATATCAGATAATCAGTTTTCCACTTCTTTCTTTCTTGCTAACTTTTCAATGGCTTCAATAATTTGCTATTTTCTTGCAAAGGAGTGATGAGGAAAAAAAAGACATTTCTAAACAGTTGCTTATACCTTAAGCAGTACAGCAGGCATTGGGGAATTCTAGTAGAAAGGCAGAAAGGTATCTGCATAGATCTTTGAGGAGACTGAACTTGTGAACCTCAGACTAGAAAGGCTTTTCATAATTCTGCATGAGTTGTGTGTCCTTTTCTTTCTGACCAGGACCTTGATTTCCTTTGATGCAAAAAGTAATTACAGTGAAGACTCCAACAAACTCACAGAGAGTATTGTTTCTTTCCTTTACCCAAATTAAATGCAGAAGTATTCAATGAGCTACTATGTTTGGCAGTTGTTACAGGCAAGCAAAAGGAGTTCTAAGAGGAATCATAACATTGGTTTTGGTGACCAAAATAAAAGAAAGACCCAGAGTATAATGAGTGACACTTCTGAAGGCAGAGAGATGCAGTTCTGGGCTGAGGAGCTGAGAGAATTTCCATGTGGGCAATAACGACTGCATATGCAACATCAGCTGAGAAATCAGAAACCCAAGCAGGAGTTCCCATGACACTTTAGGAATGATAAAAAGCCTTGGTTTTGCAGACCTTAAAGAAGGATAGGATCTTCCATTATATAACTTCACCAAAGACAAAGCTATAGATCCAATGTAATTTAGCTATTCTAGTCAGAGACAGAAACCCAGACTTCTAGTTTCTGCTCTTGGCTCTGATATTAGACTTTACCTTACAGGGATGCTATGATAGCATCTGAGTATCTTTTATTTTTTATCCTCATAACTGATAGTAAAGACTATTAACCTCACTTTCAGGAGGGGAACAATGGCATCAAAAGGCTAACTAGCTTCCCTAAGATCATATGGGAAATTCATAACAGGAATGAACTGACCTGATTCTCCCAGGACTCAGTTTTGAATTTTTTTATTTTGTTCAAATCCACTCAGATGGTCATAACCTCAGATAACTGGATATAATTGTATTTTCACCAAGATGTAAGAAAACTGAATTTTAAAGCCTTCTGAGTTGGTAGGATAAAAAGCAGTGCAAAAAGTTCAGTGTACTGTAATAATAATTGGCCTCATACCTTGCACTGGTGAAAAAAATAACATATATGCTCATATCACTTTGACCAAATTTGTATTTCAGCAGTCCTCAACTCTAACACTCAGGCTCTCCTGCTTACTCTCCAAGTTCCATGCTACAGTTAAGAACTGCTCCGTAGCACCTTGCAGTGCAAGTTCTGTGTGGATACCTGGGGCCAGACAGTAAACAGTGTCAATAAAACCAAGCTCAAAATTTATTGCTACAATATACTGATTGTCTTCACTCCTACTGCACTGAATGGACTGAAGATAAAAAGCGGGGAATATCCTATTGGGAGCTATATATCAGCATTATGAAGCAACCTGATCAATCCCTACACAACCACATCAGCACATACTGATCAGAACAATGAGAAAGTAGTGTAAGGCGTAACACTATGTAAAACCCCACAGTCCAGTTGTGGCCACACAGGTTTCTTACTGTCTGTAACAGGACAGCTGATACATAGTTCACTACTGAATTTGGGATGCTCTGGTTTTCTGTGATAGTGGTTCACTCACCTGAACTAGAAGAAAAAAAAAAATATCTCAGGTTAAGCCATCAAAAGCAGTGCTAATGCCTACCTGAGATGTACTTTTACAATAATAGAAGATGACTGGTGCTACCAGCTTTTCAAACAGTTATGGGGAACTAGCACATGGCAGCCCAGCAGAACGAATTGCCTCATTAACAGCTATTTCCATTAAAGTAATCTTCACCCTCTGCCTGCAATCTACATGAGCTCTTCATATCCACATCAGAGCTGAAAAGGAAATTGTGCGAAAGAGAAATTACTGATACGAAATAAAAGTGGCATAGAAGTCCTAAATCGTATTCAAATGCGTACTGTTAAATCAGTTCATGAGCCACCAATGCCTGTTGTAAAAAGCCCCCTTTTATAAGGTTTATAATCTTCCTGCACTCTCCTGTGAAAGACAGAGAGATTGATGTTTTTTGGAGCTGATCCTTCTGCCTTCACTTGCAGATGACAGAAAGTTTTTTTAAAGGCTATGCTAATGTGACCTGACTACACTTGTGTATGCAGATGGGAAGCTCCGTCTACTACATATGCTAAGTGTGAGCGTGGGCTCATGAATGTGTTTCTTGGTGCCTACAGCTTGCTGAATGAGATCACTGCTTGTGGGAAGGAGTTTGCTGTACCTGAGAGCACTGATGTGTGTGGGTGTGGAAGATGACATGTGGGAGGATGTAGTACACAGACGTGATCATGCATGTAGGTCTGAGAAACAGTTACAGCAGACAGAATGACATGATTTGGAACATTTCTATCACTTTCTGGAGAACATGAGTGTGTACTCTGTGGTCAAATAGTACGTGGTCAGTTAAAGTGCATTGTAAGGCAGCATATGTGGCTATGTATGCTTCCACAAATTTATTTGGGACCTCTAAGTATGATTTAACCTTTTCCCTCTCCTCTTATATACCATCAGTGCTGGTCAGTATGGGAGGGACAGATATATCATATGACAAGTTTTTGTTATGCAACTAAATAGACCACCCCTCTCTTCCCTTCTTAGTCTTTTCACTCATCCAACATCAGGTTGTTGAATTATTGTCTCTGCAGTATTCTAGGTTGCGAAACAGATGTTTTAACTCCCATCATGCACCTGGAACATGCAAGAGGAGTGCAGTTATTTGGGATAATGAATTATGGGAAACCTTCCCCAAAATCACCAAAGCTCTTCTTTCCTCAAGAACCAGGCAGGAAGCTGATATGAGCTAGACCAGACACCTCCTCCTACTTCTAATCAGATAAAAAGTAAAGCCTGCAAAGGCGAATGACTGAATGACATGTTTTAAGTGATTTTCATAGTGCCCTTTCTGATCTTGAAAGGAAAGACGACTGTCACTTATACTTTGCTTGCTCTTCCCTCTAGTCCAAAACTTCTGCTTGATCCTTGCAAACAGAAGCCCGTGTAATGTCTCCTTTCTGTGACTGCCAATCTGTGGAGCAGGAAAATAATTCCCACCAAGGTCTGTGCAACTGAAATTCACCTGGCATTTACAAACCAGACAAGAGAAAAAGAGGCTGAAGTGGAAACGAACCCTTTTTCAGAAGGGAGCAGAGCACAACAAGGAAATAAAATGATGAATAAACCTGTCATAGGCTTTTTCTTTATGGAGTGACGGCACAGTTATTAGGTACCCACAAAGAAGGTATGGTGGATATATGACTCCTAATACATCGTCCATAATACAGCACTGTGCAGAAGGCATACAACTTTTCAAATAGTTGTCAGAGGCAGAAATAAATACAATGTCTTAGCAGGAAAAAATGACCAAAAGGATTAGAAGTGAGCATTTGTATGATGCAAGCAGGAACCAGAGAGCTCTCTGACACCTTTTTTTTAATACTCGCTACTTGTCAGAAACAGGAAAATTACTAGCTTTTATTACAATTTTTCTTCTTAATAATTTGGGTGAGTTTTTTACTGCTTGTAAAATGTGACAGATTGCTAGTGCTCACTAGAAAGGAAAAGCTGCAAACATAGAGCTCTGCCTAGCGTATCTCCATCCACAACTGTTGAACGCTCTTTACTAAAGACTGGGGTCACACTAGCCGTTTGAAACTTTGGTCTGATTCACATTCTCCTGTCCACAGATATTCTAGACCAGAAGGGTCCACACAAACACTGCCAATCATCCTCTCTGCTCATGTACAGCTTCCTACCTTTCCCTTTCTTCCTAGTATTCTGACAAAGTACTGTAGTCTTCACCTATATTCCTCTTCAACTTTCTATGTCTGGGGTCAACTGCATACTCCATCATGCTCTGTAGCATCCCATCTCATCCAAATACTCATTTCCTGAAAAAAGTGGAATGTCCTAACCCCTGAGCTACACAATCACTGTAGCATCTCCCACTGCAATAAAGTTAAATTTTTTGTCATACAATGGCTTCATCACACAGTCTTATTCATGTGACTGTCTGCCTACTCCCACAGCATCCCAGACCTCGGGGGAAAGAAGTATCACTATGAGCAGGTTAGTTCTGGACAGGCACTGATGATGATCATGGGCATTTTAGGAGCGTTCAGGTCAGAAGTAGATGATGTTTGGTATGTTGTTACAAATACTGAGTGGGGGATGTTTTATTCTGTAAATTAGTACTTTGACCTAAGTAACAGTTGATTTTAAAAAATATTTACACTGCTAATATGCCTTTGCTGTTTTTCTGGACAACAGTCAAATATTATAGTGAATAAAAGCTTGAGGTAACAGCAGTAGGTAGCATCTAACAACCATTTCCTATGCCTTCATCACACCATTAGACCATGATGTCTCCATGCTAACAAATAAGAATTGATCCTGAAATGAGAAACTTGGAAACATTTTCTATCCTTTGTCCTCCAGTCTGCCATATGATATACTACAATTCACACAGGAACTGCTTCTGGACTATTGCACATCCTAACCAGATTTCTTTATAGGCAGACTCATTTCAGACCCTGGCCTGAAAAAGAAAATACAGCAATTTGCAGTGATGGATGATCTCAATAGCGAAATTCCATCTGACCTGCTGTGAGAAGCAAGGAACATATTACTGACTTGAGATAGATAAGTTGGTTAGGACCAAATATCATAAACACCAAAACTTTCAAATGAAACTGAACTTGCACCTGAATAGAACTTTTTTTCCTGATATTTAGATAAAACATTTTTCTCTCCCTTATGAATGAACTATGTATCAGAGCTCTGGCTGAAATGATAAGTGCCCTATCAACTCCAAGATAAAATAGCTGACAATCCATGAAAATTGTTAACACTTCATCATCTTCATTGACCTACCTTTCACTTTCTCTCCCAATCCCAATATCTTCCTCTCTTTGTTCTCCTTGTTTCCTGTTTTCCTTCCCATTCAATATTTTTCACTACTTCAATAAAACAACATATCACAAAAACTATCTCTTTCTTGTATTATACTAGCACATCATGAAGTGACTTTGTTCTTTCTACATCCTAAAAGTAAGCAAGAAACTAACTTTCGACCACAAGCCTCATGTCACTGATCCCTAGATATGCAATTTTAAAAAATCCAAAAATTAAGTCCTGGTAGTAAAACCTCAAATTACATCAAAATAAAGAGCTCCCTTACTTTCTGGCTGGCTTGTAACCAAAACGCAAATAAGATGTAAAGTGAGACCAGTTTTTATACCATCTTTTCTCTTTGTCATTGTGCTGCTGTAAAAGTTATCAGTCTCAGGCTTTCAAGCTTTTTTCTACCATGCTCAGAACTGCATAAGTGTGCAGTTTATCTTTATGGAAAAGACCAATGCACTGAAGCAGTGATTTGTCCTCTCAGTAAGGGTGAGTGACATCTTCACATAATGAAGTCCTTAATTCACTCTGAAGTTAAGCTTTATTCACCTTATTTTTTCATGTAACACAAACAAGTTTTCTGGGTCATTACTCAGACAGGTACACAACACACTGCATCTCAGATTTGCAGGCCAGAAAAATGGAAACAGGAATAGCAAAATTACTTGGCTGCAAGCATCCAGGGAACACTGTGAAATGTTTAATAACACATGAATAAGTTTCACATTTTATCTTCCAAAGGCTCTTTTGAAGTTGGATGTTACATTTCTTTACTCCTCACCCCTTTCCCATATTGTACAGAATCACAGAACGGCAGGAGTTGGAAGGGATTTCTGAAGATCGCCTAGTCCAACCTCCCTGCTAAAGCAGGCTCAGCTACAGCAGGATGCACAGGAATGTGTCCATGCAGGTTTTTAATATCTCCAGAGAATGAGATTCCACAGCCTCCCTGGTCAGCCTGTTCCAGTACTCTGTCACTCTCACAGTAAAGATTTCCTCTTGGTAAGGTGGAATTTCCTGTGTTCCAGTTTGTACCTGTTGCCTCTTGTCCTGTCACTGGCCACCACTGAAAAGAGTCTGTCCCCATCCTCTTGACCTTGGCCCTTAGATATTTTTAAGCATTGATAAGGTTATAAGGTCCCCTTTGAGTCAAAGAGACTCCGTTCTTTAATGACCTTCAGGGCCCTCTGCTGGACTCCCCGGAAGTTTCCTGTCTTTCTTGAACTGGGATGCCCAGAACTGGATGCAGTACTCCTGATGCAAACTCCCTAGGTCAGAGTAGAGGCAGAGGACAACCTCTCTTGACCTGCCTGCTCCTCTCTTCTTAATGCACTGTAGGGCAAACAAAAAGACTTTATTGCAGAGCTCCTTTCAAGCTGGTCAACCCCTAACTTGTACTGCTGCAGGACCCTGCCAACTCAAACAATTGGGTTGGAATTCTAGAATCACTTCTAGAAATCATAGAATTCTATGGTTCCATGAATTTGTACCCTTTATAACACTAAACAATATCCTGTCCACACCTGACAAGTACTGCTTAGGAAAGATGCTTCCCTCAGCACAGTGATGGCTAGACCATGCCCTTGCTAATGTATAATTGCATTCAGAAAAAAAAAAAAAATTGTTGGGATAATTCTAACCTCTGAGCATGGAAATGAATGTGCTTTTGCAAATGCTTTAAAATGGTAGGATAACTTACATTTTCCTTTAGTTACCAGATATTGCCCATAAGTTCCACTTGATGCAGTACCCACAATTTCCAGACAGTTTCAATTCAAAATAAACTTAATTACTTTCATTGATTGTTTTGATAAGTGCCTTTTGTACTGCACTAGGAGGACTGACATAGTCAATTACTGCATCACAGCCAGGGCTGGTAATATCTTTCACTGTGTGAACTATTTTGCATGATCATATATGCTGCTACATGTAGGTGTAGCTGCATACATGCTGTTACATCTGCAGCGTCCTGTCCAATCTGTCCTCTTTCTGCAGTGAAAGCAGACAGCTCTCTGACCATCAATGTACAAACATGCCTATACAAAAATTTACTACATAAAGATAAAATCAAATGGATACAATAATTCATCCCAGAAAGTAACTGAAGAAATATCACACTAGTCAATATGCATCGCTTTCTTGAACAACAAAGAATCTTTTAATGTTTCTAGAGAAATCTGCCTAATTTCTTTATTTTATCAGTACCTACAGAAGTCTGAACAACACACACCGTTTCTTCTTTTCTTGCTTTTTTCCCCATGGTCTGCATTAAAATGGGGATTCACCAATGTGACTTTAGGAATTAAGTGGATTTGCACCTCCTTAAATATGAGCCACCAGCTCCTCCTGTTCTAAAGTGCTGTGTGCTATTTCTATCCACTACTACATAGCTTTTGTACTCTGCATATGAGAAATGAGGGAAATGAAGCCTGAACAGACTAGGAAGATATAGGGTTCTTAACTTGTTAGGGATTTTTGATTGAAAATGCTAAGTAAATATAAAATTTTATTGTTACTAATATGAAAACTTCTGTACAATTAACATTTTTACATTAGTTATAGTTTATATGTATTACTCTGTTCATGCCCAAGGATGGTAAAAAGTTATAAAAAAAGTAACCTAAAAATGCAAAAATAGTTTGGAGGAAGTTAGTTTCCAATTGTCCCCCTCTGGAGGGGAGAGAAAAACATTCATGTATCTACTGTCTTTTCACTAAATATTTCTCAATCGTAATTGCAGATTACAAACACGTTATAGTTTTTGTCACCAATTTAAAGGCCAAAAAGGATGAAAATCTCATCCACTTCTGAAAACTCTTCCCATTTGAAAATTGGAATATGTTCCTTCCCCACCAAAGACAAAACCAAAACTATTCTGGCAAGAAAAACCTTGACACTGTACTTCACTACGCACCAGAAATGTTCTTATATTAGAGTCTACCACCATGTTATGCTGAATGCAGCTATTTACATATTACAGCTTGAATAGAGAGGAAAACATAAGATCAGTTAACAGACAGATTGGCCAATTACATGTATAGACTTAATCATAATTACTGTAAATTATGCCAAGTGTGACTAGAGGTAATCACAGGGCAAACACATCTTAGTTCAATTAGCAACAGAGGCAAAATTTCTTGCAAAATTTGGAGCAATTTCTATTAATGCCAGTCAGTAGCAGAAATATTCTGGATAATTTAGATGTCCGCAGTTTGCTATTTCAAAACTAGCACGAGAATAATTCCACACCAGTTTTATATATTTGTGTATGAGAAGAAGGATTTGGTTACTGTGAAGCTTGACATAATGGAATTATGCACGCAAAGTAAATAGTATACTAGAATAGTATGTAAAAAGATGCCTATTAATAGAGATTGACATCTTAGCTTCTGAAAAAGTAAACATATAGATAGGTAAATACATCTTTGAACAAAACTATGAAAAAAGCTTTGCACATGGAAGTTTTAAAATCAGAACAGACTTGAAAGACAAAGCTATTTTTAATTTTTTTTCATTATTGATAAATTGATCATAGATTTGCTAGCTATTAGTAGGGGCTTTTGTAGCATTCAGGTGTGCAGTCTTATATGTACAATGTACCTAAACTGCACAAGCTAGTATTGTGAAAAAATACCTGAACTCTAAATGAGTAAATTTGGATGCTAGAAGCAATGAAGCCATGTGAAGCTGCATACTACCTTGGTTAATTTTTCCTTTTCTCTACCATGTAAAATTATCTGCATGGAATTTGGGCCTGCCACGATTAAACTGCTCTTACTATCTGTGCATGCTTCTTCAAAATGAACTTGCTCACCTCTGTACAAGACTACAGCATTCTGTGCAGGTATTTCCAATGATTTCACCAAAGGAAGAAGCAATCTTAGAGGCCCAAAAGTGGAGTTAATTTATCTAGTGTTTCTTAGACGCGGTTTAACAACAATAGGTTATAGCTCAGTGCTACTGTTTTGTAATGTTACAGGCTGAGTTTGAAGAACTGCTTTGTCTTCTGTTGATTTGAGCATGCAGCATCTGGTTTTGTTGAAGCTTTGAACCACATGAGCAATTAGCAGAAAAAAAGAAGTCACAAAAGCAAAAGACAGAAAAGTGGCAATACATCTTGGAGTCAGTCCCAGTTAGAACAGGCTCCTTGACAAAAGTTAAGGATGAAAGTTGTATAGCACAGATACCACAAAAATGCCAAGAAGATATCATTTGCAAAGAAGAAGGAAAATGAAAGATAATCTCTGCATCACATCTGCAAACCAAAGCTTTAATTAACATTTCACAAACACTGGCACACTTGAAATGTCAGTTTCAGCTCGGCATGGGAAATATGTGTGGGGTTTAGAACTACAGATATGGACACAACACAAAGACAGGACTATGATTAGGATACAGCTGAAAGAAAATCAAGCTGCCTTTCCTTGTAGCCATGTGAATTACCACAAAAATAGAAGCAGCTTTTACTGCTTGTTTGGTCACACTGGGGACAGCTATTGCCACTGGCATGAGTAACTGGCTAGCTGCTAGCATTACTGCAGTGGTTTGGCTAGAGCAGATCATCACTTTCTTCTCTGCAACAGCTTTATAAAAATATTACTGTTTGAAAATTTCCAGCTGGTTCAACTCCTCAACCAACTGCTTTCTTCAGAAATAAATATCCTGAATGTTTCTGGGACTAATCTCCATCATAACCTTTTATATATAAACTAGATCACAGATACAAAAATTGGAAGGCACACATTACAACATATTCATCCTATTACCTAACCCGCTCTTGCCCATCTCATATCTAGTACAGCGTAGTCCCACACAATACATTCAGCAGTGCTGTGTACAATACAGCTTTAAATTTTCCAAGCAAGGATGTTTTCAGTTCTTTTGTGGGGAGACTATTCTACAGTTTACCATGTTTTGCTCTTAGGAAATTGCTTCTGCTTTCAACCCTAATTTATTTAATCTTAGTTTCATCCCAGTACTCCTAGTTAAATGCCCTCAATGCATCACTCTAAACAATTTATACTCCTGAAACATTTAATATCTATTACTGTACACTTGCTTCAGTACCATTTAGCAAACAATTCACATTCATAATCTGTGCAACTTCTCATCAGCTCGGCTTGTGTTTTAACTTTTTCCTTTTTTCTTCTATTTAGGCATCTGAAGTGGCATGCATCAGTATCAGAGGAGAGACAATTATGTTCAAATTTGTTTTGAAACTCTTTGCTTGGGCCTGGCAAGCTCTACAGGCAGCCTACTTATAGGATCATTTGTTCTTTATTGTGCTGCTTTTGGCTGGGATGGAGTTAATTTTCTTCATAAATAGTCTGGGGCTATCTTTTGGATCTGTTCTGAAAACAGCGTTGATAACATAGGAATGTTTTAGTTATTGTTGAGCAGTATTATGCAGTCAGTCAAAGCCTTTTCTGCTTCTCATACAACCCAATCATTGAGCAGGCTTTGGGGCGGGGGGTCGGTGGCACATGAAGCTGCAAGGGGACACAGCCAGGTAAGCTGACCCCAAGAGACCAAAGGGATATTCCATACCATAACACATCGAACTCAGCATATAAAGATAGGAGAAGAAGAAAGGAAGATGTTTGGAGTGATAGCATTCAACTTCCCAAGTAACATTCTATGTGATGGAGCCCTGCTTTCCAAGGGATGACTGAACATTTGCCTGCCAACGGGGAGTCATGACTGAATTCCCCATTACGCTTTGCTTGCACGTGCAGCTTTTGTTTTATCTACTAAACTGTTTCTATCTCAACCCATGAATTTTTTCACTTTTACTCCTCCAATTCTGTCCCCCATCCCAACAGGGTGGGCAATGAGCAAGCAGGTTGTCAACCATGGTTCTTACATGTCAGCATGGTATCTTAGCAGAAATAAACTAGAAAGAGCCTTATGTTCCTGACATCATCTACAGAATCAGCCGCTGGCTTGATGAAGCATCTCAATTTCATCTGCGGGTAACACTATCTGGAGGCAGCAATTGAACAATTGCTGCACTAGATTCAGAAGGAGTAGATATAAATATTACTATGGCTACCTAATTGTTCCATTTTTATCAGTGTGACTCATATCTCACACTGCACCATCTCTGGAACACCACTGTTCCCTTTAGTAGATTGTGGCTTAGTGAAAGCACTTCATGCCCTAGCAGTTCTGTGTAGTCTTTGTAAGAGACATTTCGTTTGATATTTCTTTATACAAAATTGTTTCAGAGTACCCCAAATAACCTTTACCTAGTTTCCCCAGAACTGCCAAACTATTGATCTTAGTGATACACCTGACAGAATTTTCACCAGAACATTGCTTTGCACTTTGTGACCTGCATGTTCAGGACACCATAACCTCTGAGCCCTTGACAGTTACAATATATTATCATCAGTCCTGAGGGAAGAAAATAATTTGTTTCAAAAGGTGTAACAGGAATTAACATGGCTACAAATTTTATTTTCATAGCATCAGAGGCAGCTGCCTATTTGTACCAGTGTGTGTACACATTACATATTAAAACAACCCAGGAATGCACAGAGGTATTATTAGAAATGGATTTTAAAGTATTTGAGGTTGTAGATGTCTGATATGCTGAAGCCCAGCTTCTGTAACGGACAACAAGTCAATGACTATTAAATGAATGATTCAGAGAAGAACCTAATGAAGCCTTAGCTCGGTTGACAAGTTTTTAAGTAGATGTAATTACTTTTTCTGATGCTTGAATTTTTTCATTCTTCATAGGGGGATATTAGAGTTTGTGTATATGTACAAGGTATCCAGTATAATTTTGTATGCCTGGGTGCATATATGTATGAATAGGGAAGAAGCAGGAAAAATTATGTATTTTGAGTGTATGTAAGGATGAGTTCTTATGGATATCAGTGAATGAAGAGTTTACACATTTATGTAAGCAAGAGTAAGTGTCAGTAGGAATGTGGATGCATACATGTAAGGTGTAAAGTTAAGCAGAAGACAGGCATGAGAGTGAGTTCACATAGAAGTGTTAATAGTCAGCTCCTCATTTGAATGAAAATCTTAGGCAGAAGCTTTGGAAGGCAGTGCAAATCTGGAGGGTTTTTTTGTATGGCTTTGGTTTTCTTT
>WAAB01021398.1:0-26543 GCA_013389865.1 Piaya cayana
CAACCTGGTGATTCTGTGATAGATAACACTATGTGACAATCCATTTTACACAAACACTATTTGCTTAGAAGTTGTTTTTTAAAATATGTTACTTCAAGTTTAAATTCATCAGCCTACCTTGCCCTGGCAACTATTTACACAGCCTTTAGCAGTGACACCCTTAATGATGCACTTTGTTCCTGAAGTTATGTCTTGATACTTCAATGTCAATCCACTAGAAAAAAACCATATTAAACAAAACAATCAATTTAAAAATAAACACAAAATAATTTCAGATATTCTTATGAAAATAAAAGCAAATATGCCAGTCCCAGTGTATCACTCAGAAAACCCACAAAGAATTACTGTATTAATGTCACATTAAATAAGGACAAATAACAACATCAAGACTACTGTAAACGGACATGGTTGAATTACCTAGCTTCAAGAACTGGTTTAATGCCAGCTGGCAACTGTGTTGCATGACCAAATTCATCCTGCAATTCCAAAGGAATATTAAAAGGTACTCCAACTCGAAAAGGAAGCTCCAAAAGACCCAATGAAAATTTCTCTGGTTTGCCCTCTAGGAGAAAAGATAATTTTTTTTTTGAAGGAATTATGTGTGTTCATTGCTTTTTTCTTAATTAAGGCTGTAATTAAGTAAAGTGCTTTTCAACCTCGAAGTAAACAGGCTGTTCAGAATACTGGTAACCAAACTCATGGTTTATTGATTGAACCTCTTTTTAAAAATCACAGTAACATATAAACAATAGTTGCAATAGACTACATCATAAGAAACATATTAGAACAGTCAAAAATTCACAAGTACTTTGAACACCAATACAGCACCTTAAAGTGGACAGCTTTTCTTAAACATTTAATTGCTTTAATACTGGTCAAATAAAATCAAAACAATTTTGTTCTACAACTATCTCAAAATTGAGAGATGAAGAGTAATGACAGGCATTTGAAAACAACATCTGAATGCATCTTTCCTATGAAATCTAGCCCTGCTAGACTGCCTCCAATTAGACACTAAAAACCGAAACAAAACAGAACAGTACAACTGGGAACTTGTAAATCAGAGTAAATATTATGTGGAATAAAACTGTCTTGGCCAAGTAGCCTTTGAAAAACGAAGCAATACAGTGCGATACAGAAGCAATACTAAAAATGTCCAATTATCTTTTGACTAGATGAAAAAGCAGCAACAGATAGAAAAGTTGGTTTTGGTGCTCCTTGTATTAAAAGTGCTAACCTATGAGCCCCTTAGACTTTTAGAGTATATATTCCTTTCTGAATAAATGTGTTCATTTCAGTTACTATGGTTGAAAGAACTTTTAATTGAAGGCTGCCATGCTGTGGAAAGCCACAATACTATCCAAAAAGGAACTTTTATAACATAAAAAATGCAACTTTGTAACTTTCAAGACTCACTTTTTGCTTTCATAAACAGAGATAAAGAAGGAGCAGGCAAGGTTCACTGATGGATTCTTTCAGAGAAAGATACTTTGTTTTTCTTTTCTTGGAAATTCACATAAGTATCTTTCAGACAGTTTTTAATAATATCTTTTAAAGTAATGCTAAACATTTTTTATGTATCATCATACAAGAATACGTCTTTCTATTCTGCCAATAATAATTTTGCAGAAGCTTTTAGAAGAATATGCTACAAAGAACTCTTTTCTGCCCAAAGGATTTGCATTCGAAGTCTCTAGACTTAGTGGAAAAACAGGAGGCTACTGAAAGTATCTATTTTTAACTGATCTTCCAGAAATAAAGGCTCATAATAAAAGTATCCACTGTAATATTAAATGCAAAGGAAGTAGAATTTTTTTACTTCCCCCTTTTTTGATGCTGAAAATTACCTCTTGACTAAAGCATGAATAATTTTTAAATACACAGAATCAAACAGAAACACTAGAAGAAAATTAGCATAACTGGAATTCTTACCTATAATAGTAAATTTAAATATTTTAGATGGTAGAGGCCTTCCTGCGTAAGTGTCTGCATTACTTTCATTCAATACTACTTGTAGTTGCAAGGTGTAGTTCCCAAGTTTCTGAAAATTTTCTAGTAAGAAATATTAAAACAATTAGAAAGCCAAAAAAAGGTAAAATTATAAATAAATTGAAAATATTGCATATGTGAACTTACCCATTTTTTTAAACCAGTATGGCCATTTGCCTCCATGTTGACTGATATGGGAAATTATCTCTTTATTTCCAGTAGGTGCTGAAAAACAAACAATTAACTACCTGCATTTCGGTTTTATGCTAAAATTCTTAATTTTTTTAAGGATTACTCTAAGACATTATTATTACTGCCACTTCTAAATATAATAAACACAAATTCAGCGTCACAACTAATCACGTTGATCACAGCCAAAAAAATTCATTCCGTACCTAATCCTATTTTAATTAAAAATTTCTAGACTCAGACATATTAATCTCAAAGCAGTAGGTTTGTGAAATCTAATTTTATTAGCTCTATAGGTTCCCTTTTAAGTCTCAGCGCTTGTAGGCTGTGCACTCCACCCTGGCTACTGACCAACTTGACAAATTACCATCACAAATTCATTCAAATGAGAGCAATGGTAAAAATGTGCAGCTGGCTGAAGGTATAATTGTGGAAAAAAAGAACGTTGCTTTTTTTGCTCCTAATTATTGTATCGGTCATTATAAAAACTTCCGTAGCATTATGACACATCCAGAAAAAGAATACACTGAAACTGTAGGGCAATTTTTTAGTGACTGCTTCTATAACCTAAGATAAATACAACAATGACATTTCTTATTTGAAAATTTAAGCGGCATTAATATATTTGTTCTTCAAAATATAATTTGGAATAAATACAGAATGTGACTCCAATAAGACCACAAAGAACAAAAAGAAATTTAGTAAAAATATAACGTTCTACAGCAAACTGCATCTGTTAGAGATCCTGTTCTTGCACCAAACTGCATCCAAAAGTAGCAGCTGTCAATTTTCTTATGTGTGTTTCTTTGAGTGTCTAATTCTGGAACTACTGGGTTATTAAAGTAACTGTTGATGTTGTTTTGTAGTAAGAGCTAATATAGTTCTCTGTATTGTTTTTTTCCCCACCTTTAGTAGTTCCTAGCACTGAGAAAACAGACTTCTCATCTAAGTCCAGTTTTCCTGTTCCAGTGTCGACTGCCACCAAGTTAAACTGAGAAGTCTCTGTACTATGCAAGATGTACACCTGGAAGACACACACTTTTCTTCTTGAATTGCCTCAATACAGATAGACAGTTTAAGGCATAAAATTATCTAGAAATTAAGAAAGTCTAATATTTCTGTGCTTAGTGATACACGAAAGATCACAATTAACCAAATGGGATCTTAGAAGAGAACAAATGAGAAAACTCTGGCTTTAAAGTTAGGGCTGTTAGGTTCTGATATTCTTTTCTGAAAGAGGAGACAACCTCAAGAGTGGCTCTACACAAGAAAGTTATCAGGTGTGCCCAAAGCTGCTGTTCTTGTGGTCTCTGTGATGTAAAAGCATCCTGATGTTTAATTGGAACAACATGAAATTTGAACAACACGAAATTATACCCGTGGAGCCACATGCAAAGATTTTAAACTTTCTTGGATATTTCCAATTTTCTTCCTTTAGTAGATGAGATGTCCTTCAAACACTTCCTAATCAGTAGTGATTAATGAACTGCCCTCTGTTGTTCTGATAGAAAGCATCACTAGCACTTCCTAACCACGGTGTTATTTTCTTGATAATTCCACACAAACATGTTTATGAACATTACCAGCATCCCTACAATGATCAAGATATTGAAGGCTGCACTGAGTGCAAACTGCATGTACCACAACATACATGATAGGATTTTGCAAAAAAAATACAAGGCTGAGCTAAATTATTTAAATTTGGTTGGTTTTCATTATGCAGAAACAGAAAAGAATTCTCATTCATTGTTGCTGGGGGGGAAGGAGGGGAAAGGTTGTTTATTGCCTGAAACCCTTTGGAAGCAAATACTGTTCTAGAGACACAAGATATCTTTTAATACCTGTATTACTAGGCACCACTGTTTGCTTCTTATATGGAAAAAAAAGTTTCCATTTATAATACATAGTAACTAAACATCCCTGTTACGGTTATTATGTAAATCCATAGAATATAAAGACACAGAGAGAAAAGCACCTGTCATTTGGTTTCTAATAACATCTTAACAATAGCCATAGCCTACCTCAACTGGAAGAGTTCAATGGTGCATGGAGAGATAGATCTGAAATGCATCTCCCATTGTGGTTTACAGAAGGGAAATGGCAATATAATTGTTTGGTCAGAAAAGCAATCAACTAAGGTCATAAATAAATACTTCGGTGATGAAAACAGTTTGTTGAAGACCTCAGAAACACTGTAAAGATGCCGCACTATTGCTACATCACATACTTGAGTATTTTTACAGACCTATCTGCAATTTGAGTAATCAGGAGTGATCTAAAAATAATCTGAGGTGGAAATGCTTATTTCTCAGCCTCACCTTAGATAAAACCACATGGGCATGACTTTGAAAAAAATTTTCTCATAACTCAACTTTCCCTGTAGAGCCGTCTTTCCTACCAGCCTCCTTGCATCAACCTTAACCTGAAATTTTAGAGTGAGCCTGAGACACATAGCCTGATGATGGCTTGGGGGGAAAAAAGCAACACATTCAAAGAAGCAAAACCAAACCACAACCTCACAGGCTTGTTCTGCTGGCAGTCTATGCTTCCCTTTGGGTAGACATTTCCCTTAGTCTGTTTCTCCTTATCCTACTCTTTCATTTGGTAGCCCCGACATGTTCCTGCTCCACTTAGACCCTTCAGCTTTCTCCTTCTCTCAGGTCTAAAGCATAACCTTATTTTCTGGTCAAACCTTATCAGTACGACCTCTTCGTGGACCAGATTAAAAAAAAATTCTCATATCACAGCTGTCTCAACAGTCCTTGATTACTTTGTCCAAAATTTGGACAAAGTGCTCCTACCAAGGCCAGGAAAAGAAGTCTCTCACAATCTAGTTCTCCTGATATCCCACCAGACCCTTTATCTTTATCATACCCTCAACTCTAATTCAAATGCTGCTTTTGAATTGCCTTGTATAAAGCTCCCTAGTAGCACAGCAGATAAGAAGTTTATCACAGCTCAACTGTCTTGGCAGTCCACAGCGTATTTTGCCAGGTATTCCACTCTTAAAAAAAAAAAAGAAGCTCCTGGTACATCATAAGATGTTTGCTGATGGCTTTCATGGGGGTGTAACCATTTCAGTACAAATGAGAGCCTTATATTATAAAATAAGACTAGGGGTTTGAGTTTTAACAGGTATGTCATGCTCAAACCACAAGAAGGATATTGAGGCTCTGGAGTGAGTCCAGAGAAGAGCAGCGAAACTGGTGGAGGGGCTGGAGAACAGGCCTTATGAGGAGCAGCTGAGAGAGCTGGAGTTGTTTAGCCTGGAGAAGAGGAGGCTGAGGGAAGACCTCATTGCTCTCTATAACTACCTGGAAGGAGATTGTGGAGAGGAGGGAGCTGGCCTCTTCTCCCAGGTGACAGGGGACAGGACAAGAGGGAATGAACTCAAGTTCCGCGAGGGGAGGTTCAAGCTAGACATCAGGAAAAACTATTTCACAGAAAGGATCATTGGGCACTGGAACGGGCTGCCTAGGGAGGTGGTTGAGTCACCTTCCCTGGAGGTGTTTAAGGCACGGGTGGACAACGTGCTGAGGGGCATGGTTTAGTGATTGATAGGAATGTTTTGACTCGATGATCCAGTGGGTCTCTTACAACCTGCTTATTCTATGATTCTATGAAACTCTCACTTAAAGGACTTATTCATTGTTCTGGTGCAGAACAAGGAGACTACACTTGTGATTCCTAAATTGACTAGAGACAGAAGTTAGGATAGGAAGAAGTAAAAATCTTCCAAGTACAAACTTCCATCAATGAATTGGTAAGGAGACATGAAACATCTGAAGACAGACTTTTCAGTAACCAGAGGCAAAGGGCAAACTTAGTCCTATTTCTCCTAGCAACACCACTGACAAAATACAAGAGAAACACCATATCACTTCAAAGTTTATACATCCGTAAGTCAGTATGGTCTACCTTAGTTAAGTTTGCCAAACACTGATTCATGCCCCAGGCTATTGGCAAACACAATCTGTATTATGTGAACATGTTTTTTTTAAATTCCAACCTCTTTATGCCCCAGTACGCTACCTTGGGCAATGAGTATGAACAGCAAACAGTCCCCATACAAGTGCCATTAAAATATTGTGCTTAGTCATATGACATATATATTAAACCGAAGCTAAGATATTTCTATTTGCTTGCCTTTGACATGTATCACTGCAGTAACCCCAGTGCTTCAGAAAAGTATTTTTACAACTGTTATTGGATAAAGGAACTAGTTTTTCTACTGTGTATGGAAAGAAACAAAGCAAACTAGATTTTAAGTTTCTATAAATTTCGGGTGTATTTGACTGGAATTTTCCGAGAACTTAGCCTTCCAATTCTGTGTTCAACACAAAAGTGAGTAATTTCAGCTGCCTCGGACAGAATGTCAATTCTTCAACAAATGCAACAGAAGAATATCAACTGAAGCACCCATAAAACAAAAATCACAAAACAGTAGTTCACAGGAAACCTTGTTTTTTTAAACTCTGAAGAGACCTCATGTTAGATGCTAAACAAGCCTGGTCCCTACATTTATACAGCTCACATAGGTTGCTATGTTTATTACAAAAAGACTACCCACTTTTACCATGTTCTTATGTGCATTAATTACACAATCTGGAACTGCCTTCCCTTGCATTTGACAGAAGATGTAATCATAAGCACTGAGACATTAAACATTTAGCATTGAAGCAACTGTCATTTTCCTGAAATGTGGCTTTGGAGTACCATAAGCTCTGATGGGACATTTCCTTAAAACTAACATCTATATCCATCTCTCAAATTCTATTATGTATTATATGCACGTACACAAAGAAATACATTATCCATTACTAATTTTTAAAATAATAGAGACTCAGTTAAATATACTAAAAAACTTACTATGTAAAATAACCTTGAGTTCAACCAGAAGTTTCTTTGAACCTCCGTGGCTTGTACCTGGAAGTTTTTGCATTGCTTCTCCTTTTTTATTCAAAATTTCTATTCTTAAAGCTCCTGTATTTAAAAAGAAAAATGTACTTTTAAAATATACTGTGTATAATAAGTGACTTTTAAACAAGCTTGCATGTTTTTAAATTTATATTTTATTCTTAGTATTGAGGACAAAAACCCATACCTATTGGTGTACCAGCAAATCTTGTTTCATTTGGCAATAACTCATCTCCTTCAGGCCACGTTACTGATAATTTGTCAGGAAGTCTAGTGTAAAAGAAAGAATGAACAGTTTAAATCACATTAATTTACCTTTAGTAGAATATACGTAAACCTGTTTTTTTGGAAAAAAAACCCCAACAAAACCAAAATGAAAAAAAACAAACAACCCCAACCCCCCAAAATTTCTTCTTGGTTTAGAGTTGCAGGGCTTTTTTTTTCTACTGAAACAGCTGACTACTACCTCATTTGGGATTAAAACTGAATTTCTTCTATTCCCAAAGAAATAAAAAAACTGTTATTAGGAACTACAAATAAATAATTACAATTTAGAGTTTACCTTGCCATTTCATCCTCTACGTATTTTTTAACAGCTTTTTCAGACACTGTTCTGTCAAGTTTTGAGATTGGAATAGTTTTCATTTCAGCATACAATGCCTGAGGTTCCTGAAAAAAAAAAATTGAGCGCAGGTACAAACAACCACACTATAACATCTCAGAAGAGAAATAGCTCTCTATCAAGGGACTAGACAAGTAGATATAGATAATGCAATATGCTAACAAATACTACCTGATAAGACTACAGAATACTATTCTAACATTTGCTGAAATCATAATGGTTAAGAATGGCTGCACAACACTATTGATACCAACTGACACTTTACTTCATATGCAAATATAAATTAGATCAGATCATTAATAATGAATAGTAATTTTAAGACTTTTACATTAAAACCAGTGTAACTAACCAGTTTGATTATTTCTAGATTGCTGAATCTCAAAAAACCCACTATGATTTCCAGCAGCTATTTAAAAGTCAAGTCTGACCCAGGATTATGTTTAAATATTCCACTGGCATATTAAGTGTGTGAATCTAGTTTTATATTTGTCTTACCAAAGTGATTTGAACCTCTCCTCCAGTGGCAAATATATCTCCATCATGGTCTCCATACAAAAAAAACTTCTCAATACTTCCATAGAATATTGGAAGAGTCTTAACAGTTTTTACCTGTTAAGAGAAGACAACAATTAATGTCAATACATTCCTTCCGCATCAAATGTATAGTACTTGCCTTTCATGGACTTCAAATGCTTTATTACAAAACAAAAAAAACCATCAATGAGAAACTAACTTACCAGCTGTCCAGTTTTGTATGTTTTCCCATCCCACTCTATTGCAGCATACACTGTCCAAGGGCTCTGCATTCTTTTGGATGGTATATCAGGACGTGTAGTTATTCCTCTAAAGACAGTGAATTTTATCTGTTTGTCATATTTTTCATGACAGTCTTTGAGCCACAAAGCAAATTCTCTGTCAATTTTCATTCGCTGCGCCTATAAAAACATTACAAAATAAATACATATTATTAACGTATTACAAAGTCACAATCTTACAACTTCAGAAGTATGAACAACTATAAGAATGCAGCAATACCGTACTCAAAAAGACTGGATTCTTCAGCTGCAAAACACTACAAAATTCTACGAAAGCTATACTTCAAGACAGAGAAAGTACTTTCCCCAGCATCCATTTTCCTCAATGGAGAGAGTCTTTCCATAAAACCTGTCATGTAGCAACTAGATAAAGTCATAGTTTAAGAAAACAAAAGAAAAAGACTAAACCCTTTTTTTTCTCAGTTTTAAAGAGTCAGCTTTATCGCTCACTAAAAGGGAGAGAAGCATCTGCTACATAGTCCTGCAAAGGTGCCCAGGTTCTTTAGAAACTGGGCAGCACCCAGTGACACAAAAACCCAACCAATGAGTAAAGGTTTCTATATCACACACGTGAAACTCTGCAAACAGAAATACTTAGCAGAATAAAATGATTACCTGTCCATTGAAAATCCTTGTGAACAGAGTATTCTTATCCTTTAACTTCAGCTCCAGATCCATGAAAGTAAGCTTGTTGGTGCTGACCTGGAACTTGTCATTGGTAAATAACACACCAGAAATTCTGTTGTAGCATTCAATTGGTGCCAATCCTCTCTTCTTTGGAGGAGCACACCAGTCAAAACTTGAACCAAAGGAGAGAGACAAATCCTTTTTAAATAAAGACAGGTCTACACTACATAAACAGATTGTTTTACATTGTAGAAACAGATGAGCACTTACTCTTCAACAGTTGTGTATGGTATTAATCTTCCATTCCAAAAACATTCAAAAATAGGCCTTTTTCCTCTGGCACCCTTTTCTACTATAAAGCAATCACTTTCCTCCTCCTCTTCATCAGCATTTAATTCTTGATTGAAAAAAGACAATCTCCATGAATAAATTTCTTTAAAGTACTAATTTACATAAAATAACAGAGCCATGTAAATTAAGGCTTTACCATTAAGTAAGGCACAGTAAGAGTACACGTGATATCAAGCCAGGTATATACACTATGAGGTTTGGGACTTTTTCCCACTAAGAAGTATCTAGCAGAAAAACTAAGAACAGGTAAGGAAAAATTTTGAACAGGGATCAAATAACATTACAAAAATCTACCAAATTTGCAGATTTCAAATTTGGATTAATATTACTTATTCCTCTTAGTTTCAACCAATGTTCTTCTAACGTCATAAAATCTTGTCACAACTAAACTCAAGACGTGTTTGTCCAAAAAACCAAAACACTAACATAAATTTTTTCTAAACCCTAGCATCTGAAAACTCATCAAGAACAGATAAAACAAATTTGAAATTAAGTATTGCAGTATTCTGATATTAGTCCCTTGAACCAAACTGCTGGCATTTCCTTAATTTCTTGAAGCAAAGATTTAACAGTCAGGAAAGTGAAAATGCTTCAGTCAGACTGCATTCTACAAGAACTTTGATATAACACCATGTTACTTCAAAATCCAAGATGAGGTTCACACAAATGACAAAAGCCAAATTCATCCAAATGGATACAAACACTTCTATTCTGCCACAACCCAAGTTAGATAATAATTTACACTTCAATTTAAATTGTTCTAGTTTCTATTTCATTAAAACATTTAGAGTAGTATGATTGTCTATAATAGGACTAATTTCACTCACTTGATGGAAAACATGGATCATCAGGGTACGTTTCTTTATCATACAGGAAGGGATGATATCGGATGATGCCTTCCACTATTCCTTCTCCTTCAACATGTGCCTTAAACTCAAAACTATCTGATGCAGTATTTATATATAATGTCTGCATGTCATCTTTGATCTCTCTAAGATTGACAATCTTTGGTATTTTTCCTTTTTCAAACAGCGAAATCTGAAAAAAAAAAAAAAAGTTGATTTTCCTTAGACTAAGAGAACTACAGTAAGTAGCATCTATGACAGCTATCTTAACTACCAGCAAAACGCTTTAGTTCTTATGCTGTAGTGATAAACAGTACTTTTTAAACATTATATCATATACATATCTTAAAATGCTGCTGTAGCTCAAAATGCAAGATTAAACAGAAAGAGGGACAAAATCAAATAAGTTGTCATCAAATTAGAATTTTGACTAATACTTACCTGAATATCAATGTTGTTGAAAGGGCTTAGGTCTTTTGTTACAGCATTAGTTTCATTTCCTTTTGGTCCATGGATATAGTAGTGATAGATATGTCTAAAATACATTTTAAGTGAAAAATAAATCTCAAAGTACAATTAAAAAATTGCACATTATAATTTTAAAAAATCTAAACTCATATTTTCATTAAAATATAACTGGTTTAATCAGGAATAAAGCCAATGACTGAGCACAAAAAGTAGATAAAGAAAGTAATACATAATTATCTGACTTTGTTGGTAGTCCACATTTAAATCAAATCTAAATCAACTTACGCCAGCTGCCTTGTCCACAGATGAAAGTAGTTCTTCAAGTACTGTATATGATCTTGTTGTACACCTGTAATGACAACTGCTGTGAAACTCTCTTTATCCCTTTCTTCTAATATTAGATTATGAAGAAATCTTTCATCATCGCTTGTGATGTGACTAGAGTCACACGGCTACAAAAAGAGTAAAAAAATAGAGCAAAATAATAAGAACAAGAATGTAAACTTAACTTCTGAACTTCCACTAACTCTAAAAGGAATTAAAAACTGAAAAGGAAAAAAATACAGAACACATAATGCAAAGTATCCAAAGGATTAATGCTCAAAATAAAACCTTCCAAATTAAAGTCAAATGTAAAATCTGACATCCCTAATCCAGTTCATTTTCAAGTCACCTCATCATCTTTAATGTGGCACTGTGTGACATTCATGTTCTCATTCACTAAATGGAACTATTCTGTGTACAAGACATAAGTCCTTAAGAAAACGAAGCCAGAAAAAAAAAAGAGAATAGCTTTTAAATTGATAAGATGCTTTCCGTAACAGAAACTGAAGTGGAAGAAACATGCTTTTGCTGTCGAAGAGGAAGAGCAAATCCCCAGTTCCAACTGAAATGTCCAGTATTGTTAAAGAGAGAAATTCCTGATTCTATAAAGTTCTGATTGTCTTTTCCTGGATGGACATTACTATATGATAGTAGGTTTCTAAGCTGCATAGAAACACAGTAGTTGACGTCAGGCTTTGTGACAGACCATGGGATAACTCTTTACATTCGGCGCATCCAGAACAGAAGCTATTTTTAACACCAAGATTGAGATCTTTATAGCAATTTAAAACAATTGGTACTGCTGAGAAGGTATCATTTTCCATGCTGTAGCAAATGCAGCTTCATGTCTTGTTTTGCAGGAATACAGGCAAAAAGGAAATGCATCAAGTCAGTGAAAGAACACATCCTAGATAACCGCAGATGGTGAAATATCTAGTCAAGGGAGTTCTGTTAAGACTCACTTCCCCAGGAAATCAAAAAGCTCTCCTTTCCCAACATGATAATTCAAACAGTTGTGGGAAATTTATTAAAAAAGACTGAAATTATTTAAATGCTTTCTTCTGCCCGCAGCATAGACTTTTAAACCTAAGAGTCTTGCTGATTTCATCCAAGCAAGGGGCTGTTTCTATAACAGTGATAAGATGACGGATAATAAAGAAACACCACTATCCTCACCTCTGTGTTATCTGAACAATGACCTAGAAGCTGCATACAGATGCTGAGCAAGTGCAATCCTGTACAACTTACAGAGCCAAAATACTTCTGAAATGTTCCCAAATTCTCTGGTTGCCCTCCTACTATGGCTAACGATCTACCATGACTCCTTCCCCTACATTCCTAGCATTCACCTCAACAAGAAAAGTAGTATTTCCTTGCTGGTAATGTTAAATGGTCCAGGGAAGTTAGTGCAGAAAGGACAGGTGCTTATTATGCATCAACAGAAGATGACTGGCTGAGGTGCCATTAGCGCCATTTTTATTCAGTGTTCCAGTTTTGTTCTGGAATGACTGAAGTTTGATGCTAATTATTAACTCAATTTTTCTGCAAAAGTAACTTCCTTTACCAACTCAACACCTCAAAGATTCAATTATTCTTCTCACATTGCTGTAATTCACTACAGCTTCTATTTTTTGCTATAGGATTCCTTTTGTTTCTACACTTGTTGAGTTATTCTTCTTGAGCACTCAACATCATCTCTCTCCCCCTGGATATTTACAAGCCATTTCTTACCTCTACAGGAAATGTACTTGCAAATTTTCTTTTTCAAGCTCATTCACCTTAAGCTTCATTTTATATTATCACCACAACACTTCAAACACTTCATTGTACCATCTTCCTTGACTTTTTAATGTATCTGCTGTAGCTGCTTCTTCTGCTAGCTTGCTCCAACCAGGGATTATTAACTTATTTTCTACTTTTCTATGTATCACTCTTCCCTTTTTAACATCACATGGGGAAGGAACGTGTTTCTGCCCTCTACGAAAAACAGATGTCTGCTTTTCTTTGCAGTTTCTGTTTCTGTGACTCTACATTCCCATCATTACTGCATACAGATTAAAAATAAAACTTGTATGTTTCTGACAATTCAGTCCTTGTTGCAAGTCACTGAACCAGGACTGGCATAATAAACTTATTCATCTTCTGTTCCTTTCTTACTCATAAAGGCCTAGAATTCTGACACTACCCACAAGATATGGGTTATAATCAAGGTCTGATCTCCTTATCATACACAGCTACCACCTATGCACATCTGCATCCTTTGCTATATGTTTCTCCCTATCTCCTTGCTCAAAAACATCCAAAGAACAATCAGGACTGTTCACTTCCATCTTTACTTAAATAGTTAATTCCTTTTAGAAAATTTGTGAAGATTTGTGAAACCACTTGGTTTTGTTGATCCAGCTGGACTTTCATACACAGCTTAGTTCTTTACATACTTGTACATGAGCATAGTTTGTTTCCCTAACTTATTCCTTACTACCTCAGAGAACAGACATTTTTCTTTATGATTCATACAGAACAAACAATCGCTGTTCTTAGAAAGGTATTTTAAAATATTACTCTTAACCTCATGTCTTAAACTATAAGGTATTTCTGTCCTTTAAACTGAAAAAACAATTGCAAAAAGTCTTATGATAGCGCCTTAAAGTTTCCCATTACATCCTTTTACACTCTAGAGTGCAAATGATTAATAAGATATTAACAGATAAGTACTACAAGAATATTACGTAGTGAAATCATGTAAACCTGGGAAATGCTTTCAATAAAAAACCAAAAAGCATTAAGGCCATTTACCTTTCGGTTTCGAATGAATCCACTATATATTGCTTCTTTGTTTTTCTCCTTCTTTTCAAATTCCTCTTTAGAAAGGACAAGTTCATGAACATCCTGAGAATCTGCTGGTCTGCTTATCATCTGTTTTCATTACAGAAACAGTATTTAAAATTAGATTTAAAATGAACATCATAAAATAGTTCAATGTTGTGATTAAAAGCTAGGACAATAGCAATCTGAATATGTAAAAATGTTTTAAAATAGAGTTAAAGATTGACATTTACTTACTCTGGCACACTGTCCAACAAAGAATACTGCTTGTTTGCCTCCAACTCCAAAATACGAGATATCACTGTTTAAACTACGAGGCACTGGCAAAGGGCGCACATATCCTGAGTGATCACTGTGGGTAAATAAAAGTGGTTTTAATAAATTTTCTCAAGACAAATGTAATTCAGAAAAAGGAGAAACCTCTGATCTAAACAGATTGCATTAAATTCTTCCCACAGTCACTTTGTTCATTAATCTCTAACTTTAGACTTACTATAATTGCAACATGAAATTGTACATGCCTAAAATTCCTGATGTATTCATCTTGATAATAGAGTAACTCCTTCTAAGTTACCCTATAAGACATTTCTGTCCTTTCTAGTAAATCAAATCTTATTCAGTCATACAAGTTCAATCTCTTCATTTGAATAACTCTTTGTTTATTACTATCTATGTACAACCTTTTTACACTGAAGTTCCAATGAAAGAGAAGAAACAGTTGGAAAAGAGAATCTAACAGAGAACATCTAGTCTGAAAACACTTCTCTGTTGTTAACTCTGTAACAGGGATACAGTCAATAGGTCTGTGTAATAGGTACTGAGGTAACAGCAATTATAATAGTCTTAGAAGAAGATAAAAGACAAATCCCTCTGTGCTCTCCTTTTGACCATAGCAAGATGTTAACTATGAAGCTTCCACAAATGAAAATGGATTACAAAGCAAGTTTGATTTTTCTGATATCATAATTTCATATAAATACTTTTGAGTCAAACTGGGTAATAATGCCAACTAACTATTGAACACAGTCTTGGAGAGAAACTACAAATGCCATCAGTAACTAAATTCCATGTCTTTTAAGTCAACTTTGATAGACTTAGTCTTATCTAGCTTAAGCAAATTACAGGACAAACATTTTTATATCATAGTAGTTCCAAACGAAAACAAGGTGTAGATAGGTATCCTGTATAATTCACAGCTATCTTCACACTGAATTATATCAACCAAGAGTTTAAACCTGTTGCTTAAAAACACTGTGCATTTCTACTGTTACTAAAATTAACCTATAGCAACTTCAGAAAGCAGTGAATTTCTTTACAAACTATGAGATGACCCAGAATCGCTTTTAATGCTCTTATCTTCAGCTGTTTGATAGATACTAGTCACTCTACTTGGAGATGCTTCCAATGCAAAAAAAACCCACTCTACCTGGATATACTATCACTTTCTACTTCCCCATTACTTTTTACATTCGTTTCCCATAGGACAAAATTAATCAGGATTGAGACTGCGATCCTCATCTTCACATTTACTGTTCCAGCCTTAAGATATTTAAAAAATGACTAAAGCTCAAGAACTACAAGGAAAAAAAAGAAAAAAGAAAACCCAAACCCGAAATCCATTACTCCAGAAGCAAAACAGACACTAAATGCATCCCTTAATGCACTACTGAAAGGCTTACAGGTAACAGTTCAACACACTATAAAAAAAACCTCAGCAGAACACAGAATGCTCCTAATTGGATGTAGGTAAGCCAAAGACAGCTTAGTAAAGGCTATAAGAAAAGAAAATACTATCACAGTATCATAATATTAGAAGAGTATTTTGTGTTATGACACTTCTGTTTTCTACCTACAAAAACATATGTTGACTTACTTGCAGTCACAGAATGACAGGTTTTAGTATAGACAGGTGTCTATACTGACAGGCGTCAGTATAGAGATGTCTTAAAATGATATTCTGTGAACCTTTGCAGAGTCTGCCAATTGTAAAAACGAATAAAACTTTCTAACCTCTCGAAGTCATCTTGTCTTGTAAACTTTGACAATCTATATACAGCCCAGTTGTTAAGCTGTTTAGAAGTCATTCCTCTTCCATTATCCATCACAGCAACAGCAGGTTTTCCTTGGGAGTCATCAAATAACTGTTTGGGGGAAAAAAAATAACAAAAGACAAAGAACAAGAAGCACCAGGGGGAAAGATAATGCAAACTATGTCTGAAAGAAAGTGGAATATTTGGAATATTTCTATCTTACCAATTTTATGTGTATGCTCCGAACACCAGTATTTCGGGATGTAGCTGACAGAGAATTGTCAATCAACTCAGCGAGGGCAAATGCTAAAGAAATTGTAACAAAAATAACCGTATCAAAATCTTGTTCTCAAAAGACAGCACTCAGAAAACACTCACAGTAGTTTCTCCTGAGCAACTAGGATAATTTCCTAAAGACAGACAAGACCCAAGCACTGTCAGAACCATAAAAATCACACAATATCTTGGAAAAAAACCCCAAACCCAAAATGTACATATGATTTGTTTCATCACTGAGTTTCACACATCTCTGTTAATGGTAAGAACATAATTACTGGAAGTACCTAGGAGTAGTGATTAACAGGCTGATTACCACAAGACAAACTTGCCCTCTATGATTAAGCATGTATTCGTATGATTCGTATGAAAGTCTAAAGTATGCAAAATATGACTTAGACTTGTTAAAATATTAAGAAAAGAACTTATTGAAAAAAAAGAATGTAAATGTTGCACAACTTCCAAATCAGCAAATTATTTGTATACAATAAAGAACACAAATTGTAAAAATGGTTGAAGAATGTAGTGAATTGTAACTGGCAAAGTTCTGTCAGATATCTGACAATACAAAGCAGAAATAGTCAACCAGACTACTTGCATAAACTTGTTGTTTCTACACATTAATTAGGTAAGGACTACAAGTATTAGAGTTATGTTCTGGTTTTTCTTGTCTTTAATGAAAAACTGCATTTATTTAGGACAAAAGCATCATTCTGAAAAAAAAATGTATCAAGTTTGGATTAATTTACTCCATTGATCAGCCATAGTGAACTGACTTTTCCATTCAGTCTGTCAGATAAGCAAGTTTTATTCCTGACAGTTTGCAAGGTGCTTACGCTGGCCACATATTTCAGACATGCAAAATAAATCCCTTGAATATTGGTATGCTGTAAAATCAGTGAAGTATTTGGTATTTTCCCTCAAGTAGTTTTTGAAATATAAAAGCAATTCAGTTTCTTTGCAACTTGCTTTATTGCTAATAACAACAGCTGAGCATCAGTTCTGTGACCTATACTTACGTATCAAACAACAACAGCCCTTCATCAACACATGAAACTGGTCAGGCATGCCCTTAAGAGATGCTGTAAATAAGCAGACATCAGCTGCAGTCTGCTTACAAATGCTCAAAATTGCTATTTATTTTAACAGTCAGTTCTTGTACATAATAGCCAAAGCAGACAGATAACTCGGTATAGCTGTTTTTCAAATATTAATTACTATTATGTTGCAGTTTCACAAATTACCTCTCTAGGGTGTCAAAGAATGAGTATTAATAAGATAGTAGGAAAAAAAATCAGTATTGTCAGAGATTTATGAAGATTGGAAAAGACCTTTATGACCATCCAGTCCAAGCATAATGCCAACACCACCGTGTCTGCTAAATCATGCTCTGAGGCATCACATCTACACATTTTTTGAATGTCTCCAGACATGGAGACTCCACTACTCTCCTAGGCAGCCTCTTCCAGTGCTTCACCACTCTTTCAGTAAAGAAATTTTTCCTAATATCCAATCTAAACCTCCTGTAGTGCAACTTGGGGTCATTCCCTGTCATCATTACAGAAGTGGATGTAAAAGTTATTCTGTTTGTACTCTCGATAATTATAGTCTGCTTAGGGTTAAAGAGTTATAACCACAAATAGTACTAAAACTTTTGAACCATTTTAAAGGCTTTTGTGGTAGAAATACCAATACAGTACATAAAGTACATTCAGAGCAGTAATCCTTTTCCCTGTTGCAGAGTACAGAAAAGATCAAGAACTGACTTAAAATACATATGAAAATTTTCTTACAAACTCCCAAAGCTTGTTCACTCTCTTTTAGGGGATGATTTAAAGCACCCTAGCAAACTGCTTTTACAATAACATAAGAGAGGAAAAGTTTGCTTTATTACTAAAAAAATCAGGCTTCAAAAAGACAACACTGAAATCCCCTATCTAAATCACTTTTCTGAATCATCAATAATATGTTTCAGGCTTTCGGGCAACAGTACACTGGGACAGAAAATAGCAAATGAACATTGGTGATGCTGCCAGACAGGTCCAAACAAAACTTCAAAATGCTTTTAAAATACAGTAAGTTGTCAAGAAACTTTGACATCTAGGTGCACAGACATTGACAGACACGATCAAAGTCTCTTTCTCTCCCATGGATACAATTCCTTCCTGTTTCAGTATTTCTGGAACAAAAATACATCTGCAATAGATGCCGCTACATATCACATTCAACCCATATTATAAAATGCAATATTTTTACAGATGAATGACAGATTTTGACCTTGATACAAAATCTCTGGATAACACATTCTGGTTTGAGGTAAAGTACAATCACTTTTCTAACTTCAACTAAGTCTCACCTAAGTAACTTCATTTTCTGAAAGTTAACTGCATGTTTTTCAGACAGTGATTCTCTTTAGAAGCAATACCACAAGGAACTAGTATACTGAAAAGCCACTGCTTATACTTACTCCTATAGAAACCAAGGTCACCCTTGAGTTGGTGAAATGCCGTGAGTTAAAGGGGAGAGAAAGGATTGCACTTGCAGGGAGGAGTAAACAGGACAGGTGACCCTAAACTGACCATAAGTATTCCATCCCATATATGTCAAATATAAAACGCTTCCAAGAAAAAAGAAACCCAGAAAAAACCCAGACAAAATAAGTACAAAAATCAAGCAGCCAGAGATTTAAGTAGTCTAAGATAAGACGCTGCTAACCAACTACTTCAGCATCACTTCAGTATCCATAATCTACCTCACAGTAAGCCACAGCACATTTACTGAAACATGACACAGGAGTTAGAGGCATGATTTTACAGTATTTCATTTTCAGCATGCCAAACAGTAGTACTTCTTTCTAAAGATATAACACCATAGCACAAATACAATGATGAGTTATGATATCTCCCAGCTTCACACATTTATATTTGCTAAATGAACAGCTCCACTGTTAACAATGCTTTAATATGCAATCAACAATCTTACTAACATGAAGAGCAGTGGGAAGAAGAAAAAAAAGCTCAACATAAAAAGGAAAATGTAGGTCTGACAGACACAACCCACCCTCATCATCTAGCAGTCCTTATTGACCTATATTGTGGTTCTCTCTTTTACTTTGCACACCTTTGGTACTTTGTTCCTGTGTTATTACGTTCTTGCCCTTAGGGAACATATTTAATAGTTGTCCTGGATGGCTCACAACAGCTGGTTATCTATAAGGGCTACTTCCTCAAAGAACAAGAGTAGCTCGTTCGTACATGCAGAAACTCAAGTAAGTTTTGCAGAAGCCCATAATTCAAAAGTAAGACTCCTGACCAAGTTCATATACTGATGGAGGACAGGGCTGCTTTCAATCCACTCATCTTCCAGACTGCATTGATACTGGGAAATGCCCTGACCCAGGTGCAGGACCTTGTACTTGGCCTTATTGAACATCGTAAGGTTCAAACTAGCCCAGTTCTCAAGCCTGTGAAGGTTTCTCTGGATGGCATCCCTTCCCTCACAGGTCTAATCACTGCATCACTCAGCTTGAAATCATCCACAAATTTTCTAAGAGTACACTCAATACTGCTACATCATTAATAATGACATCAATTAGTACTGCTCTGAAACAGACCCCTGAGGAACACCACTTGTTATTGATCTCTATTTGGACATGGAGTTGTTGACTGCAAGTCTTTGGATGGACTTGAGCCAATTCCTCACCCACTGAATAGTTCATCAATCTAACCCATCTCTCTCCAATTTAGCTAAAAGGATGCTATGTGAGACTGTACCAAAGGCCTTACTAAAGTAAAGATACATGATATTAGTTGCTCCTCTCTTATCCAGCAATATAGTCACTGTATCATAGAAGGCCACTGGATTAGTCAGGCATGATTTGTTCTTGATGAAGCAATTTTGTCTGTCTCTATCATAGAATCATAGAATCACTAGATTGGAAAGGAACCACTGGATCACCAAGTCCAACCATTCTCATCAATCACTATACCATGCTCCTCAGCACCTCATCCACCCGTGCCTTAAACACCTCCAGAGAAGGTGAATCAACCACCTCCCTAGGCAGCCCGTTCCAGTGCCCAATGGCCCTTTCTGTGAAATAGTTTTTCCTGATGTCTAGCTTGAACCTCCCCTGATGGAGCTTGAGGCCATTCCTTCTTGTCCATCCCTTGTCGCTTGGGCGAAGAGGCCAGCAAACTCCTCTCCACGACCTCCTTTCAAGTAGTCGTAGAGAGCAATGAGGTCTTCCCTCAGCCTCCTCTTCTCCAGGATAGACAACCCCAGCTCTCTCAGCTATGTGATAGCTCATACAAAACCTGGTTGCCAAGTCCAAAGTCAGTACAGGAGACAAGAAACTGGTAATACAAATGCTGACCTGTCTCTATGACATCCACAATATTATTATCAAGACTGAAGTAATTTTACTTCTAAAATATTCCAGCTTCTTAAAGAGGTATTAGAGGAGGCAACTCTCTAAATCTGGATTCTTACATGGCCAGTGAATCATTTTAAAAAGAAAAGTTTATATAAAGAACACAAGTTTTCTTTTACAGCTAAGACTATGTTTTCACCAGCTATAACTAAAAGTTAAATTGCTCTTAACCACATTATATTCAAACAAGCATCATTTACATGAAATTATTTTGGCAAGTACTTACGCAAAGGATTTTGCCCTTCACTGGCATAGTACTCGTACATCCCACTTTTAACAAGCGTATCATAGTGGGGCAGGAAGTCAATTCGCTCCTTGGTTGCGGAAGGCAGTATTTGATCAATTGACTGTAGCAAATACAAAGTAACTCCATCTTGAACAAGGTCACCTGCAGTGAAGATGAAATATAAAGTATATAGAAACATTTACTGCACCAATAAACACTTGCTTTCAAAACCAGTAAATTTTCTTTGGCACTGACTACTCAGCCTCCTTGCAACAACATTCAATTTAAAATCTTCTCACATTTCCAAGCTTAACAATGTGAGTTTTCTTAGGTAACAGCTATTTATGTGCCATTTTTTCCTGTAGTTTACAGAATTTTCATGGAAGGTAAGAAATTTCTTTGAGTAATTGTCATCATACTAATTAGTAGTTGGTAAAAACTTGTTTGTGAAAGTCAATTTGGTAATAATTCCTGGTAAGCTATTATAGGATTGCTACTTTCTGTTAATTATTACATGTCATAGTATAAACAATCATTGTGGTGTCTTTAAAATCAATGTAAGAAATAGCTGTATTTACTCTGCCATCTAAGATACTTACTGAAGTTGCCTTCTGTAACTTCCTTCCTGCTTGTTGTGGTGATAACAAAATTTTCATCAGTTGTTACGCCAAATGCCTACAAAAACTGGACGTTAGTTGTGATAACTAAATACTCCATAAAGTATTCAGATGAATAAAAAACAAAAAAGCAGTCCTTCTATTCACTTTGCCACAAACCACTGAGAAGGGACTAAATATTTTTTCTGTATTAACTAAAAACACAATTTAATTCCAGAACTTAACTTTATTTGCTTTCTCAACTTAGCTAAAACTGTCTCTACACCAGTTGGGTTTTTTTTTTTTTTTACCTGCTTCAAATACATTCTAGTGAGCAACAGCAATTTTAAGGAAGAATAACTGCCCTATGGTAATCACCTTGAGGGTTGAGGAACAAGACTTAACAGCTCTACTTCAGACTGCACAAGTACAACACCAATAATCATGCTCTACAATGTCCCATATTTAATTGTGGTCTTTTGAGACATTAAACCAATCAATTAGGTCTTAAATTTGTATACACATTGAATTATCTGTTCTTCAATTATATCATACTTTTATAAAATAAGGATTTATTTTATTCTTTATCATTAAAACACTCAAGTACCTTCTTCTGAATCTAAACAATCTTTGATACTTTGCCGCCTCCGACTTTTGAATAAGTTTCTGAAACTTTGGATTTATTATCCTCTTTTCTAACATCTGCCCTCGTTTTAGCATGCTGACATCCAACAATAATTGCTTTTTCAAAAAAAAAAAAAAAGTATCTGAATTTTCTCCTGCCTTTCCAAGTCTTTGAAACTCAAGTAAAAGTCAACTCTGGTCCTGTTTAACTCCATCAGCCCCTTTAGTCATGTGGTCACAACTCTGACAGCTGCTTTCTGTGCTTTTTGCCAGATTCTTCCCCAAAGCTCTTGCATTTCTGTAGCATGTTGCCCTCGTAATTTCCCAGAGCTCTTTCTATCTCTAGTACTCAGACTCACGAAAATATTCTTGAAACCCTGCCTAAGGTTTGTTAGAAGTTTTCATTAGTAGCCTGCTTTCCATCTTTCAGCTACCTTCTCCTTAGCTGTGATGATGTTAAAGATACAGTTAGCATCCATCAGCAAAATTCTCAAATTCCTCATAGCACTTGGTGACAGTGAAACAAACGATGACAAAAAGAGACTTAAGATCACACAAATATATGTTATTACTAATTATTTCCATTGTTATCATTATCATTTCATTAAAGCTGTAGTTCTAGTTTCCAACTAATAAGTCTTTTTTCCCTTATCTCCCTCTTCACCTTTCCTGCATGGCGACGGGGAGAGTAGGGGACAGGATTTTGGAGGCTCAACTACACAGCTTTAGCTGCCAAATTTGGCCAGGTGGAGCTAAACTGTGACACACAGCAAACCTGTGCAGGAATAAAAAACTAATTGCTCGAGGAAGTAAAATAAGCAATAAATAATATGGATACCAACAAACTAACACCCTATTGTGCATTGGAGTTTAATGGTTAATATGGATTATTTGAACCAGAGAGTTGTACATTTGAAAGCACAGCTAAGCATCTTTTTTCCTCCAGGTATAATTACAGTTTCCATTTTATCTACCTCCCAAAAGCTCTTTTGCTCTCAAAATCTCACGAAGAGTGCAATATTTAGTTCAAGACAGGAAGAAGTTAGAATAAGGTAGTGCACACACAAGACAGCAGCCTGCCAACCAAGCAGGGGCAGTCATCTCCTTCTGGTCCCCTTCCACGGGGAAGCCTCAACTAAGCCAACTGCAACTGCTTTGCAGGCAGAACTATACCTTCTTTTTCTGGGCAAGTCCAGCATTACTGTATCTTCTGGCAACAAGTCCTTTCCACTTTGCTCTAAATGGCTGTCATTTCAAGATAAGCTACTAGGCAGGTTCATGAACCAAGTTCAGTAAAGCTAACTGCAGATAACCTGTTTTTCTTGCCCTTGCAGGAATTTAAGGGGCTGAATCCTTTGTAAACTTTAGTGAACTTCGAAAAGGTCTCAGTTTGAAAGTTTCTCTTATATATAAGACCTATTTGTTCTACTTCATCCTTCCCTCTGTGCTATACTCTTAGTTATGCCAGCCCTTCTCTTCCCACTGTGGCAGGAAGCATAAAGGTAGTTGTCCAATTATGTGGATGTGGTCTCCAGGAAGATGAACTGGTCACTCTTGACTAAAAGTGAACCTACAGGGTAATTTACTTTAGCAGTTGACGATGCTTCATTTGATTCTGATAAAAAAAGTTTGGTCAAATGTTTAATTTCCCATTAAGATTCTCATATCTATGAGATGTGGTATCTTTTGTTGACTTGATGTAAAGTTTAGGTTTCACTGCTGAGCCTCTTTCAGGCTAGCATTGTGTTCTTTTTCAAATACACTGAAGATGCACCCAGTTCTTGACTTAGAAGATTCACACGATAACTTGGCAGTATGTTCATAAATCTGTTGGTTATTCTTTTGCAAATTGTCCTGATGCATAACCAAAATCTAGCTTTTGATGTCATCAACTTCTTGAAGAGTACAACAGAACTGCTATGCTCAGAAATGCCTCTGCATATTCACAGTGAAAGTATGTTTGGAAGTTACTGTGCTAAAACAGCTAAGCAGAAAGCTTTGGATTTTTTGCATACAACAGAAAAGACTTTTCAGGAAAAACAGAGACAAGGTCCAAATTAATCAACAAAGTTGAAGAAAGAAATAATACTAGTTGTTATGTTCTCTAGAAAGAGAGACAGATGTGTGAAAAGACAGGGATTCCTGTAACTACTGGTTACACGTGATCACTATGAGCAAAGTTGAAAACTTTGGAACAATGAACAGTTACATGTGTAGAAAAGAAAAAAGACATCTAAAACTATATATATAACTATATAAATGAACCAAATTTTGAACAGTCCAGGAAAACAACAACAAAGAGCCATGTAAATTGTTTGCTAAGTCACACTTAGAGGCATACTGAGCATACACTGCAGAGTTTTGATACCAGAGGGTTGCAGTTGTGACCAGTGCGGGAGGCCATGAACTGCCTTGAGCCAGTCAGCCAGCACCAGATGACTCACAAACAGATGGAAACAACCCACTATACGACAAAATTTCAACCATAAGGGCACAGTCGCTTCTAATCAAACATACTGGGGAAGAAATAGAAGGGATAAACAAGAAACCACAGAGGAAATGCATCAGAGGAGACATGGCGAAGGAGACACACTGAATGGATATACTCCATGCCAGAGCAGTGGTGACCACAAAGGTGTTATGGCCCATAACAGATCCATGTAAGAGCAGGTAATTTTCCCCCTCTATCCTCCCATGGAGCTGTGGCCAGTGGACAACCCATCAGAGCAGAATAAAACCAGTGAAGAGAAGGATCAGCAGCACAGGGAAATCCTGTACACGTCTTTGATCCCTCATGCCACCTGTTCCCCATCAAAGGTACTGGCAGTGACTGAACACTGCATGAGTAAAACAAGGGAAGCTTAGACCAGGAAACTGGGAAAAGTGCGACAGAAGATGAGCTTGTAGAAGGGGAAAGAAAGGTATTTCCCTAAGTGTTTGTTTAACTGCCTCCAAGCAATCAATAAGCAAAACTTTATGTTGAATGTCAACAAGTTAAATTAAGAAAAATTCCCATAGTAAAGTCTGGTCTACCAGCAGCAGAGCATCAGTTATTATACCTATGAAATGATACATAAGCCAAAAAGTTGTCTCTGTCCAAAGAAAAGAACTACATTCTTTAGAAACTAAAGGCTCAGTCTGAAGCACTGCCTATGTTTCATGGTAAATGAATAAAGCTAGCAGGTCCCAATTTGTTGGTTATTCATGACGTAAAATAAATATAATGCTGAAAAGTAACAGTTTGAAAAAGCCAAATGAATGTCAGATGCCCACAAAGCTTTCAGCAGAGCACATTACAGGTATGATACATGAAAATGTGAAGAAATTGTGATCTCTCTAATCCTTAAATCTGAATCAAGAACGAAGATTCAATTTATATACTTGCCTCAGTCACAGGCTTTATCAACTAAAAAAAAAAAACCCAAATCAAAACACAAGCCCATAAGTCACAAACATCTCCTCAGCAGCTAAAACTCCTTCAAAGAGTCTTCAGTTTCCTTTCTCTTTCACATGTTGGCATAAGCACCAAAGCAAATTTTGCTGTTCTTTGATCTGAACACACGCTGTGAGGCTTAGCTGACTACTAAGCCAAATAGAACACTCAAGTCAACATACATTTCACCTCTAGATATATCAACTGCCTTAGAAAAGGTGCTCAACAACCAAATATTCAACTTTGTGTGTATACTTGCTTACAATAATATGGATAGGCTTGAGTTGGGAAGTGAAGGAGAAATAATGCAGTCTCCTTCTAGTGGCCCTCCAGACTACTACCATAAAATAATAATTGCTGGTGCTGAATTTTCAAACAAAAGGAATGGAGCAGTATCTCACATGACAGATATAAAACAATGAAACCAATACTACAATATCTTTAGGGAAGACATTAAACTCCTTGCAACCCAAACTTTTCCAGTATAAACAGTTATTTCCTACAGTAAATAACTTCCATATCTTTAAAATGCTCTGCCTCCTCATACAGTAACCATTGATAGCAGAGAGACAAATAAAAATGATGTGAAGAACCAGCTTCAGAGCCTGGTGATACAACCAAGGGATAACAGAGAAATAAAGTTACACAGCCACTTTCCACAAAGTGGCACCTAGCCCAGAAATAATGTTCTAGGTAAAAGAACTGTACTCCTTCCTATAGGGGTCCTGAAAGATATCCTTTAATTGTAAAGAAATCTGGCATGCACAGTTCCACTGCTGTCCTATATAGCTACTCACTTGCACAAATTTTATCTACATAGATCAGCTGCCTAACATGATAAAAGCAATAAATATTTGAGTATTTCATACAGATCCAGGAGATGCTTTGCAGGGTCATGTTTAGGAGCATGGGTAATGAGAAGGAGTTGGAAGTTGTCGCAGGGCAAGGAGGCTATG
>WAAB01021399.1:1254-29385 GCA_013389865.1 Piaya cayana
GATTTAGGCTAGACATTAGGAGGAAGTTTTTCACAGAAAGGGTCACTGGGCATTGGAATATGCTGCCCAGGGATGTGGTTGATTCACCTTCCTTGGAGATGTTTAAGTTACGGGTGGACGAGGTCCTGAGGGACATGGTTTAGTGTTTGATAGGAATGGTTGGACTCGACGATCCGGTGGGTCTCTTCCAAACTGGTGATTCTATGATTCTATGATTCTATGATTCCATGAAAAGTAAATCCTTTGGAGAAGTGCTTAAAAATAAAATAAAATCTGTGTGCAAACTCAGGAGGGAAATAATTTTTAATTTCATCAAATTTTGAATGCAAATGTAATTAAAATGAAAGGCCTATGTTAAAAGCTGCTCACAAAATTTCTGAACCATCCTCATCTGTTTCTGAATCCTCTTTCTGCTCACGCTCCAGAAAGCCCAACTCAAACAGATTGCTAGCTTGGGTATCTTACAAGCTTACAGTTAGCAGGTATGAATCTTCCCCTCTCCAGCTTTTAAACAATCACCTCCTGCAAAAATGGAAATTACTTCTTCAAATTTTATAACAGAGAGTAATATTTGCAATTTATGAAGGGTCTTTTTTTGAAGAAATTAAATTCACAAACCGATGAAGAGTTCATGAAAGAAAGAAAGACCCCATGAAAATAAAACAAAAAATGTTTATTTTCCTGTGACAGTATAAAAAGGTGTTAGTGCTGTGGAAATATTCCAAATTCATACTTGGGTGGTTAATGGAGCTGGCAAATTGTTCCCAAAATACCCTAAGCTTGAGAAATGGTAGGTTAATGACGATGAGACTGAAAGAATCCTTACTTGGTCTCACCTGCCGCTTGCACTAAAGCCTTCACTGAAGTCAAGGAGCTTTGCTAAGGACACAGCTAGAAACAGCACCATGTACAGATTTCTGTTGCCATTGCCTACCCTACACTCATTTGACAATTTTTGAAAACAATCATTATCATATTTTAGCCAGACATACCAAGTGGATATTGAAGTTTCTTATAGGAAACTTCTTGAGCAAGTGTAGAGAATAAAGTTAAGTAAAATCCTGCAAAGAAATTCCATCTGAACCCATTATTCTCAAGATTGCAGAGATTATGGAAACAGTGGATAGCACATTCCACATGCCCACAGTAGTTTCATCCTCCATTGTGAAGTTTTATCTTTACCTTTGCACTGAGTCGAGATATATCTATCATTTTCATTTCATGTGTTAAAATGTTCTGCAAAATTTGCTATATCGGTGGACTTAATCTAGAAGCCTGTTTTGACTTCGTAAGAAGTATCAACTGAAAATTCTTTCCATAAAGAGTTTTTTTATTGATGAACAGATGCTTAGTTCCTAATGATATTTCTGAGGTTAGTCTACTCCAAATGAGACATACTTACATTAGCTAATTTTTAATCTCTAAAGAATCATATTAACTAAAGGTCACCAAACATCTCACTATGCAATTAATAAAGATTCAGCTAGTAATTTCTTGATCAAATATTAGTATTTTTGATTGGTCCCAGAAGAAATATCCTTTTTTTATGTCAACCTGGCACATGGATCAGAGCCACAGCTGCTTCTTGATATAATCAGTGTGCAATATTCTAATCCCATGAACTCTGACTCAGTAAGCATCTGTTTTCCAAATGAACTTTATCAAACATTATTTTGGGGGGAACTAATTTTGTCAGTGAAGGTTTAAAAGGGCACAAATTTTAAAACCTTTCACTTTGAAGTCAGTCATTACACTTCAACTTCTTTCCAGAAGACCCACCCTAGGAATTCAAATGGTTATGACACTTTTTGACTGTTTAATTAGTAAAGAGAGTACTGTCAAGATTTTACCTGACATTTTATGTAGGAGGAGTTGTGTAGAGGAGTTGCTTGATCCACAAGGCTTGACATGCAGGTTTTAAATACCCATGTTTTCATACACTAATAGTCCCCTGGCTGATAGGAATTAACGTAAATTTATAACACCTGCACTTAAGGCTGAACATTGATTGCCTGTCTCCTTCCAAGTATTCACAGACATAAATAATGGAGGTCCAGGGCTTGAGACAACAGCTACCATTCCCTCCTCCAACCTTGCAATTAAAATCATAGTCTTATGTTTGCAAATTTCCCAGGCAGTTTGCAATTTCCAAAAGAGTTTGTACACAGAGACTCTTCCTGCCAACAGTTGCAGATTCTTTCAGAAATGAATAGTCTTAATATCAAAATACAAGGACTTTCTATAATGTCATTTTTTTCTCTTCTTTTTTCCATTAATGATTTCTAATGTGCAGTCATTCAGACTGCAAACAAGATTCTTCTCTACAGCTGAGGGTAGATCAGAAACAAGAATGTCACAGCAATGTCATCTTCCAAAAAGGAAGAGTGTAACACTGGAAGAAATGGTGTCACAAATCTGTGTCACTCTGAAGTCCAGCCAGTTTCCCACTCAATGCAGGGCTATTACCATTATGTCATTAGGTCACCTGTAGCTTTATCTTGAGAAACCTTCACAAACGGAGACTCCATCACCTCCTTGGGTGACCTGTTCCAGTCATGACTCTCCTATGGAAGTTCTTATTCTAATGTCAAACCTAGATTTCCCTAGGCAACACTTGTGATCATTGCCACTTTTTTTGTTCTGTGGCACCCTTCCAGTTTCTCAACAACCTTACTACACAGTGAGCGAAACCAAAGCGTTCCGCGTGCAGCCTCACAGAGTCCTGTAGAGACAAATAAAAGCTCCTCTCCATATGCTGGCTGTGTCCCTTACTTTGACCTTATATACACACCACTGAAGAACCTCCAAGGAGACAGCTAGGCTGGCATAAAGAAGAAATACAAAGGAGCCTTAGCATACCGTTCACATCATACTAACAGGTGCACCAGTAAAATGAAACACAAAATACAGGGACTCATAGTCCATTGCTCCTCCTTTCTAACTTAAGTTTCCAAAGACTTTTCTCCACCATGAGGAGAATATACTTTCCCTTAACTTATTTTATCTGTTGGCTGGAGCACCTCCCATACAAGGACAGGCTGAGAGAATTGGAGTTGTTCAGCCTGAAAAAAAGAATCATAGAATCATAGAATAACCAGGTTGGAAGAGACCGACTGGATCAACAAGTCCAACCATTCCTATCAAAAGTTCCAGGGAGACTTATAGCAGCCTTTCAGTACTTACAGGGGGCTACAGGAAAGCTGGGGAGGATTTTTTTTTTTAATCACAGAATGCAGTGATAAGATAACAGCATTAAGCTGAGAGCATTAAGCTGAAAGAGGGGAGATTTAAATTAGATATCAGGAAGAAGTGTTTTCCTGTGAGGGTGATGAGGCATTGGAACAGGTTGCCCAGAGAAGCTATTGAAGCCCCATCCCTGGAGGTGTTCAGGGCCATGTTGAATGAGGCTTTGCACAACCTGGTCTAATAGGAGTTGTCCCAGCCCTTGTCAGGAATGATCTTTAAGGTTCCTTCTGACCCAAACCATTCTATGATTCTGTGATCTACAAATGAATTAGACACTCAGGGTGGATAGATACAGCAAAATACTTTCATAATATTTTTTTTTCTAAACCAGTACAAGCACATCTTTCTAAAAAACAGTTCCCTTATATCCTTTATATCCTTTTAGTTATCAACTAAAGATGTACTAATAGAAAATAAAACATCCTGCAGATGAATTATTCCCGTAATTGGTTAAAATATTGTTCTCTACCATTATTATGTGGCACATTCCATAAGCATTCAATCAATGAGGATTCACTAAAAATAACTGTCACATTGAGATTATATAGTCTGTTCCATTTTTGAAAATAAAAAAGTTGTCTAATAATCTAGACTGCATCCTTCTCTGTTACACAGTTAAAATAAGATCTATTTCTGTATTTAAAAGAACTTAAATTTAAGCATTAGCATATTAAGCTAAATTTAAGATGACAGCATAAAAAACTTATCCCTCTTATTTTTACTAACTGCCTAAGTTCAAACTGAAAAGCATTCTGTATTAGTTAGTATGATTACCTAGTTAAGAAATAAAACCGTTAATTTCAGTGGAGGAAGGCTTTCTGAATTCTGTTGTAGTGCCACAGCCTGAGAAACTTCACAGCTCTGAGACTGATTATTTTAGCTTAAGTTGTATATTTTCATTTTTTAAAAAATTCTATTTGCACAGGCAAAACCTGACATTTTTATTACAACTTTTGTTCAGCTTATAGTATTAGCTTTACTGATTCTGGTCTGCATTATTATTTTTAATCTATTGCACACTCAAAAGCTTCTTGAGTTCTATAATTGTTAATGACAAGTTAATAGCTGTGGTTTCAAGCCTCATTGAGCTAGACCCAACTAGCAGGTCATACTCTAGGTCATGCCATCATCCTCAGTGAGGATTTTGATCTTACACAGGTCCAAGAGCAGAGATACGAGTATTACAGAGGCCCACATGACACAGTGCTCTTGGAATGGCAAAGAGAATGGGAACATCATCATGAGGTTCTCAAAATGCTGGAGCAGTCAGAAAGTACCTAAGAAAACCCCATCTTCCTTTAGCTTAAGCAGTCTGAATTGGTATGTAGTGTGGGAGCCAGCACGCCTAGAATATCTGCCCTCGAGATGTTTGCTCCATGATGTAGTCTCCAAATAATGGAGAAGATACAGATATGGTGAAGGAAAGAGAGAGTGTCCAAGGAGATGGAGTACGCAAGTCACAAAAGGCAGGGAAGCAAGATCCCTCTGGTAATCAAAAAAGTGAGTGACTAGGATAGAACAATCCAGAGACAGAAGAGATAGAAAGGGAAGAAAAATATCTATGTGGGATATCCACGAAGAACATAAAAGTGATAAAGAATAACCATATGCTGATAGACAGAAGTAAACGGGGAATCAAAGGCAGGGGGGGACAACTACTGAGGAGACTGAAGAAAACAACAGAGGAAATCAGTAAAGAGAAAGCAACACTGAAGTCACAACATTTTATTCATTTCAGATTTATGCATTTTCATATTCATTCGTTGAAGGTGAGATTCCTTTTGAGCTATCAATCATTTTTGTAAGATGCGACAAGTAGTTTTTCATCTAGGCTCCCTTTTTCCATTTCCTTTGCCTTTGCCTTTTCAAAGACCGACATATCACTTCACTAAGCTATCTATCACCCGCCCTGTATGGCAAGGCAGCAATTTTGGGTGCACAGGTAAACACCCTCTCTCTTCCTCAACAACACAGTAGGTCTGCTGACTGACCAATATCTCCAGTTCTATGAAAGTATTAGTTTTGTACTTGCTTTTCAAAACTGTTAAACGTGACTCTGGTTCCTTTGGGTGTGTATGATGCATATACTTAACTGTTGAGTCTCTAATTGTCTAAAAGAAAGGAAGTGTAAAGAAAGATCACAAAAGCTTTGCTCAAGTCCTCATCACTCACAGAAACAGAGCAATAGTTTCTGAAAGCTGCAAGTAAACTACCAGGTAAGGCTCTCTGCAGACATCTAACACTGAGAAGTTTCCTAACCAACTGCAGGGGCAGCCTGGTGCTCTAATAAAGAAAGGAAGATAACTGCTAGATGAAGGTGAATAATTAGAAAAAGAAAGTTATTTGCTTGGTAATCATCGAGTTAAAACTGGTCCAGTTTCTACACATTCAGCCTGCAAAATATATAGAGAGGGAAGGCCTGAAAGACTGCCTTGCCAAGGTAAAACAGTACAGTTTCAGTGATACCAAGGATACTGAGCCAACCTGTAGCTATAGTGAATAATGTGTTTAGGAAAAATGACGAATATTCTAATTAAACTTGAAGACTGAAGAGTTAAATCTGTCAGCAACTTAGACACCATGTCTGTATGAAACTGCCTCAGAAGGCTCAGACAGAGAGCCCTCCATGCCATCTGCGTCCTAGAAGACAGATGCATATGACAAAGATATATTTGCAAGCACGATGTTATCAGTTTATTGATGTTCCCTGGAATCTATTAGGACAAAATTTGACCCCTAAAAATACATAGTTCCTAGCAAGATGCAATAGTCTTCTCATAATAAAAGTGGATTTTACTCATTCATCAATGGGGATGAATAGTTGATATTGCAGTCTTGAAAAATTTACGTATTAGATGAAGTATGTTTCTGACTTTTTAAGATGGAAGTAGTAGTTCAGGACATTTTGTGTCCTTATAAGTAGGTACCTGTGGCTACGACTGCAGTGCAAAAAATATCTCCGTTAAATAAAGTACTTGATTCTGATGGGTCCTTTTCTGCAATTCAGCAGAATGCTCTGTGCTAGTTCCTTTGTAGACAAACCAGCCATTCTAGCAGAACCAGAATAAAGAACTTACATATGAGATCCTTTGTGCCCAGAGGTAGGTTCATAATCTTTTTACAGACAGCATGACAAGGTAGATGAGTGTCAGCGTTTCAGCTGTCGGAGGCTATGAAATAATTTTGACATGCCTTCCTTCACTATAAACATTACTTTGGTATAAGAAAGACTGCAGGAAAAGCATAGGTCAGACCTTGACAGGAAAGCTCAAATGCATATGTAGACTTGCTTTTATTTTTGCACAAGCGTGTTATGTTCCTTCAAAAAAACCCAGTAAGGGGAAGGAGGGGAGATCACCTTTCTTCTGGGGAACTACTGAGCAGGAAAAGAAAGACCTCACCTTTCAGTGAGCAGTGCCTGCCGGGAGAAGAGGGAATCACAGCTCAGGCTGGTGATGCTGCAGCTCACAGAGAAGGCCCAGACCCAGGAGCAAATATCCAGACCTCAGATAGCTGGAAGGCAAATTCCTCAATATCAGTGCATCATTTGCTGCTATTTAGAGCTGTTAAACTGCCTGGAAGCAAAAACCCTTTGATAAAACACAGTGAGCAGCAGATTTTTTAAACCAACAAAAATACTGTATACTTTCTTTTCATTCCATCTTATCTAGCTATTCTGGGTTTTCTGGATTTAAAACATCACTCTAGCTTTGACTCAGATAAAATCTATCTTGAGTTCAAAAGCTTTTCATCTTCTTTGGGGAGCTTATTATTGGAGAAAGATCTATGTACATCTACCTCAAAGGTCTGACTCAAGGCTTTATTCAGATAATAAATGAGGCATGCAGGAGCAAGCCTTCACCTGGAGAAGACTTTGTTTTGCAATGACAGATTCACATCTAGGATCTCCCAGAAATTAACTCTGCCACACTGTGACCTTGCCAGAGTGCGCTGCTTCATAAGGATGTGTAAGGACACATAAGTGTACTTGGAGGACAAGAGAGCTAAAAGTTAACCTCACTTCAACCCAAAAATTCCTGGGAGATTTACTGACCTGAGGCAGAGCAGTGCAGAATACAATGAGAAGGTCCAGTGCAATTGGGTCCCACCCCATGGCTTCTCAAGAAATGATGACAGTTTCCAACAGCTGTATAGGGAAAGAGGAGTCAAGACCAACTGATAGGCTGCCCTCGTAAAGAGCAGATACTAGCTGTAAAAGACAAGAAATGACAGCAGTTGGAAAAGGAAGAGGCACCATCCGTGATTTGGATGATCTCAAGCAATTCACAGCATACTAGACCTGACTAGCTTGATGGCTACCGATGAGATGTTGCCTCACAGAGCTCACTCAAGTGACCTAATGTATAGGGACCCAGTATGGAGGATTTCACGGAAAACCCTGTGACTTTATGTGTTTAGCAAAAGGGAGATCAAGTCTAGACAACGTCTGAACAATGCACTGTAACTGAGGAGAAATTGTAGGTATGAACTTCTGTGGCAAATACAGAGACCACTTAAAGGTAGAGGTAGAACACCACATGCAGTACCAGAGTCATCACCCACAAGTTTTTTGGAGACAAAGTCCAGTACCTTTCCTTCAAAATAATTTGTCAGGAGGGAAGAATGAGTCTACAGCTGATTTTTATTGAATTCACCTACCAGCTCATGGCACGTCATGCACATGGATGATGGAAGACTTTTTTCCCTTTACTCTGGAGTTCCCTGAAGAGACTCCAATATGAGTGAGGATGACTCTGAAATAAAGACTATACACTCACAGATCACTCGCATGAGAGAAAGCAAAGTCCAGACTTCTGAAGTCCAAGGGTCTGTAATTACCAAAACAAAAATGGAAGATAGATTTATTTTGCTTTAGAGACAGATGATAACACAGGTCACACTACACTTAGGTCACTAGGCATATTAAAAGACTTTGTGCTCTCCTCTACAATACATGAGTGCTTTCACTACAGCTTCTCATTATTGTTCACTGTGTTGAAAAAAAAAAAAAAAAGACAACCAAAAAAGCTTAGACTGACAGAGAAAGCAACACAGGCTTCCATGAGCAATCACACAGCTATTTAAAGTCCCAGATCTCTGTCCCCCTAGGTCTCCCTAGCATCTTTTCTTCCAGAACTGTATGCTTTAAATTGTATTTGCTGCAATTATGAGATTGTCACTGGAGCATATCAGGTTGTCCTGGTCTTTAAAATGTATTTACCCAAGTGATAATTGACGAGCATCGGCTTGTAAGTGTTTACAGCTGCTTCATGCATTATTCCTCCTTTGTTAAACTGCTGTAAAAAGATTTAATATAATTTAAGAGTTCATGGATGTATACGTACAAGAGCAAGAGGCATAAGAAATTGATACATTGCTGCTAAAATGATTGAGATTGTGGGATTACAGAAAACTCCATAAAATGCTGAAAAAGCCTTTGATTCAATGGAGTGGAATAATATCCTAACAAGGTCCCAACATCATGTTGTTCAACTGGACACAAGTTCCTTTCCTGAATAAAGAGACACACAGGGGAAAGTAATATGTTCACTTTGTTCATAACACCAACTAAGCGTATTCCTCTCTTTTCTGCACTGCATATTTTGTTATCAAATCTAAACCATCAACTTCCATTTTTCTTATTCAGTTTTATAAGTAAAACTGTCAAGAAACTTTAATGTCTCATGGATGTAATAGTTTCGGGACACTACAATATCAAACGATGTCTGGAAACCTTGCAATAAAAATTAAAAAAAATGTTACTTGTTTTAAAATAAGGCAAGATTAAGCTATTTATCAATAGAAAACATAACCTTTATTTTATTCCTTTCTAAAATTTGAAGCAGTGCTATTTTGCTTTTTGCTATATTCGATGACTACAATCAAAACTAATTTTCTGCCTCAACTCATTCTTTTACTCAAGACATTCCTAATTAGGCTGTTCTCAGGAATGGAAATGAGTGAAGAACACAAATTAAAAGATATTTTCACTTATATCAGATTAAAAATAGTATGCGTGCACGGCCTCTATTATCCAGACATGCTGGGCAAGGCAGCAATCCCAAGCAGACAGGTCCATTACAGGACCAGTTCTGATTTACTCTTGCACAGATGGAAGTTCAGAGACTCTGCTTCAGGATCCAAGAACAGCCTTGTTCAGAAAATCCAGTGAAACTACTCTGCTGGCATGAAGTAAGATAATACATAAACCGGGCAGTTTCTCCTCACTATTTATTCCCAAAGAAGCAGCCTAAGACTCAATTCAGGCACACGAAGACAGACAAACAATGAATTTTCATGTTGAGCAAGATCAGGAGGCACACAAACTAGGTCATCTGTGTACAGGAGCTCTTGCAAGGGGATGGAAAGTCATACTGTGTTTGGCTATGCCAGTCCACACTTGACCTGCTATTTATGATCAGAATTCACAGCTAACCTTCACCATAGCTAATTTAGATGTCTAAAATGCAGGCCTCTAAATTCTGAGTCGTTGTTATCACCCTGACTGTACCTTAAAGTAATAAGACCTACACAGAAGAAAGTGGATCAAGCAAGACCTGCTGCCTGGTGGATGCATATCAATCCACTCAGATAAAAGTCAGGCCCAGCGACAAGCAATTATGAATTGCACTGACTATTAACACAAGAGACTCTAGTTTGAAAAGGACGATCTGATAGCTAGTGTAGGAACAGGCTCGTCATAAATCATGCAGACTGGCAAATCAGACAGCAGAAAAAGTCATAAATCTTGAACATCTGAGAGACGTGGGGAAAAAAACACCTTTTGGTGCTGAAAGGTAAGCTATACTTCATCAGCTTCATATTTTTCAAAAAAACCACAGAAATAAAACAATTTGACAGAGACAAAACTGTTGCACCCTTAGTGATTGATTAGGTCTCATATGTATTCAACTGTCACTCTACACAAACACCTCTGATACAGATGTCCAAGTGCAAACAACAGAAAATTCAGAGAGTATGTCTAGCAGGCAACTACCTGGGAAAGAAATGAACAAATTATGTGCATAAGCCTTTAAATACACATTTTGCTTGTGCAGCACTTGTGTAGCATCAGTACAAAACACAGAATGAGCATCTCCCACAAATTCTTACAGCTTTCCCAGCAGCAGGTGTGTGACACATCTGTACTGTGCCGGCAGTCCCAGCAACACATCTGTATCACAGAATCACCAGGTTGGAAAGGACCAACTGGATCATCAAGTCCAACCATTCCTATCAATCCCTAAACCATGCCCCTCAGCACTTCATCCACCTGTCTTTTAAACACCTCCAAGGAAGGTGATACAACCACTTCCCTGGTCAGCCTGTTCCAGTGCCTAATGTCCCTTTGCATGAAAATTTTTTTTCTGACATCAAGTCTGAACCTCCCCTGACTGTTCTTGAAGCCATTCCCTCGTGTCTTGTTCCCTGTCACTTGGGAGAAGAGGCTAGCTCCCTCCAATCATGGTGTATGTTGAAGAGGCAGCATTTATTTGGCACATTTCCTCCTCAAATTCTGCTTAGTACTTAAGATTCCCAGGTAACAGTACTCATCCCAGGTACCTTTTACAGTCAAGAGAGAATAATACCTCCAGAAGGCAACTGACCTAGCTTTTCTTAGGTGTCTGTATTAGAATGGTGAATCACCCCTTGGAGTATGTTATTTCACCCCCTTGATTATAAAAAAGTAAATTGCCTCAAATGAATTAACATACTAGTTCAGACTAGCATGTCAAATTCTGCACTTCTAAGTTACAGAGAAGAAATATGACCAATTGCTTTCATTAAGATGCATGTTGCTTTAGATCAATGCGAAAAAATTCACATTTTAATCAGCATTCATAGGTTATCACCATGTACCTATATAACTTGTTATCAACTGAAGTGTAAAGGAAACGCCTTGTCTCAAGGAAAGAGGCAAAAAAGCATACTTAAATTTTTGATTCAAAATATTGATACTATCTAGGGGTTCTGGTTGATAGCAACTTGAAGATGAGCCAACAGTATGCCCTGGCAGCCAAGAGGGCCAACCATGTCCTGGGGTGCATCAAGCACAGCATCGCTAGCCAGTCAAGGGAGGTGACTGCCCCACTCTGCTCCACACTGATGCATTCCCACCTTGAGTACCGAGAGCAGTTTTGAGTGATACAGTATAAAAAGGATATTGAGCTACTGGAAAGTGTCCAGAGGACAACACAAAGCTGGTGAAGGGTTTAGAGGGTAAGTTGTATGAGGAGCAGCTAAAGTCACTTCATCTGTTCTGCCTGGAGGAGACTGAAGGGAGACCCCATTGCAGTCTACAGCCTCCTCCTGAGGGGAGGAGCAGGAGCAGGCGCTGATCTCTCCTCTCTGGCAACCCATGATAGGACCCAAGGGAATGGCAGGAAGATGTGTCAGGGGCTGGATATTAAGAAAAGGTCCTTCACCCAGAGGGTAGTGGACCACTGGCACAAGCTTCCCAGGGAAGCAATAGTGGCACCCAGCCTGACAATGTTCAAGAAGCATTTGGACAGCATCCTCAGGCACATGATGCGAATGCTGGAGTTGTCCTGCGCAGGGACAGGAGTTGGACTCTATGATCCTTGTGGGTTCCTTCCAATTCTTGACATTCTTTGATTCTATGATACAGAAATATTTATAAAAAGCTGAACATTGATACTTAAGGAAAAGTAGAAGCACAAGAAAGATCATTATTTGAACTCCCATAGCAAGATATTTTTGAGCAGTACTGTAATTCAAACAGTAAATGTGAAACAATTTTCAGAAGAGCTATTAGTGACTGAGCTCCTTTCAATTAATGACATAATTTTTGAGGACATTACAAGAGACAGTACAAGACATGAGACAATCTTAAAGAATCATAGCTTAATTAGTAGGAATTAGAAAAAATGTGCTGTTATCTCCACGTCCAGAAGAAAAAGATTTCGAGTGTCACAGTTATGGAGGCATTAACACGCCAGATTAAAATTTCACAAGAGTAACAGGAACAGATAGCTGTGTTACAAAACACATGCTTGGAGATTCTAAATGGAAGTGGAAGGGGGAAAAGAGATCACCCTCAAAAAACTACTAATTAGCTTTTAAACTGGAGTAGCTTCAGTGTTTATGATAAATTAAAGGAGTTGAAAACTTTTTTAAAATAAAACATGCAGAAGTAACATTTATGATGTTTTTCAACCTTTTATGTAAATCTGAACACATAAAATGCCCTCTACCACATCTGAGGCATAAATAAAGCAAGCGGTTGCATCTTTACACATCCTCTGTGTTGTTTCACTCAAGTTACTTTAATACTTCTAATAATATGATTTGCTACCCTGAGGGTAAAAAGATACATTAATGTTAAAATTCTGAGGAAAACACAGAATAAACTACAGCATTTAGCTGAGCTGGTCAAAGAAACACAGGTAAAACTAGGCAGCCAGGTAGATCTGAGATTTTGAAGAAAAACAAACAGTAAGCACTGTCTAACCTGCAAAGGTGATATCCTACATAAAAAGGATTGACTCAAAACCAACTGGAGTAAGACCTTGCTTCTAGACACAAAGCTATTGGGGATTACTTTAATAGAGAACACTTAAGTAATCATGTTTGATGGGTGAGACGGCATCATTTATCAAAAATCTATGGTAAAATTTAATTTTCCATGTGAGTCAAAGACAGCAGTGGCAGCACTGCTTGTTGTTGCTGATCTGTGCCTGTTGATGCCTTCTGAAGTGGAAATGATGGATGCCACATGTTCTAGCTGTGATTAAATTTGCTTTGACAAAGCAGCATGGAAATCTGATTTTCAATAGACTCTTGCATTTCACCCAGTGCTGAGTAAACAGATACACAACATAATGCTATATGGTTGTCAAGCTGATGGCTAATTCATTCTGCCAGTCCAATCAATCTATCCATTAAAATATTACCTGTCAATATCAAGTAGGTTCAGCTTGGAAATTGCATGGGAACGGGAAGCTCTTCAGAAGTAAACACTGCCAAAGCTAAATGTGTCATAAGTTATTTTCCCAGATCCTCCCAACAGCTTCTGTCATTCCTAGTAACAAGGTCAGCACAAGATTTTTGCTTCAGTGTGCTCGATGCTTCTCAAACCTGTCACTATGCAGCTATGCCACACAATGAAGGTACAAGGTACCAAAACTCTCTCTTCCTGCATTACTGCTTGAAGAGAAGGAAGCAGAAAATCACAGTAAGAATACAACTTAGCTAAATCCTACTACTCCAATACCTAAAAATACTGTACCTACACTGCCATCTGAAAGAGACATCCTTCATACCCTGACTGATAGGGAGTTAGCGAAATACATTTACAAGAGACCTTTGACAGCACTGAGCTCAGGCACCCTTACATAACCTTTTGGTTTTACCCTTCATTTGGAGGAAATTAGGATATTACCCAGTGATCTTTATCAGCAGCAGCAGCAGTTCTGTGGACATGCCTGCCCTCTCCCCAGTGCCTGAGCTCTCCTGTCAGCTGTCATAACCACACATACGTGATGCTCCCAATATTATCTGCTTTCAGCATTCAACTCCTCACCACACAGCAAATCACCATAGCAAGTAGTATGAGTATACATTGTGTATATCTTGTAGGAAAAAAAAAAGCCTAAAATATCAGTTTAGTGAACCTCCCTCCCTCCTTCCCTCCTTCCTTCCCTCCTTCCTTCCCTCCTTCCTTTTTTCAGATGAAGGATGCCTAGAATCATAGTATGGTTGCTAAACTGTAAAACATCTTCCAGCCCTTTGACAGTGTCAAACAGAGCAGCACTTAGAGACGGTTATTATAAGCTTAATTTAATCAAGATGAAAAGAAAACAACATGCTAATAGGCACTAACAACCGCTTCCAATTTTTCTCTGTTATTCAGACCCTCAGAACTTAAAAAAACCCCACCTGATTTAATGCAATCTTCTTCCTAAGACAAAGAAGAAAGGAGAAGGTTCAATTCAAATTGCACCAAGAGAAATCTGTAAGTCCTTGGCTCATGATCACATAATATAATAGGCAGTGCTCGGCTTTGTCAGAAAACTATAATGGAATAATGCTTTTTATTTTCAAAAAATTAAAATATACTTCAGGTTCTTATAAGTTTACACAGGAGTTTATGCTGTCAACATGAGACAGAGTGAGACTGCTATCCTTCCCACCAACACTGCCCTCCAGCCCAAAATGTAACTATATTAAGAGAGTTTCTTTGTCTGTAGTCTTCCTTAAGTTCGACATGAACAGAAAGGTGAAGGCACTGAAGAACATCGAAAAACTGTAACAACTGAATGGAATAATAATTAGTATCTCAAATTTCATCAGGGTCAAAAATCTGTCAGTCTGCTTATACAGTATCATGCACACATAGAACAAAATGACCAAGTCTTGAACCTGAGTATTATCTCAGACCTTTGAAAACTACTTTTAGCTTGAAATATGATACTTTCAGCATGTTTCTAAGCAGTACATGCATATTTGCATCATTTTGANCTAAGTTTACACAGGAGCTCATGCTGTCAACATAAGACAGAGTGAGGCTGCTATTCTTCCCACCAACACTGTCCTCCAGTCCAAAATGTAACTATATTATGACAGTTTCTCTGTAGTCTTCCTTAACACACCAGCAAGTCTTAAGTTCAACATGAACTGAAAGGTGAAGACATTGAAGAACATTGAAAAACTGTAACAACTGAATGGAATAATAATTAGTATCTCAAATTTCATCAGGGTCAAAAATCTGTCAGTCTGCTTATACAGTATCATGCACACATAGAACAAAATGACCAAGTCTTGAACCTGAGTATTATCTCAGACCTTTGAAAACTACTTTTAGCTTGAAATATGATACTTTCAGCATGTTTCTAAGCAGTACATGCATATTTGCATCATTTTGAAATACCTGCTTTCTTGTTTGCTTGTGGTTTGACTGGTGGTACATTATTTTGAACTACGACATGAAATTCCATGCTAGACAATATCCAGAGTCTATCTACTCAACATGTCTCTAATAAGGCCAGTGCCAGAGAAAAATTATACATAATAATACAATTCTTGCACAAAAGTTTTAAAAGATTGTCTAAAGTAGGCTTCATCTTGACACAAAAAAATTGCTTTCAGAACTTTATGTGCTGATTCAGGCAGATGAAGAGATGAACCTGAGATTTAAGTCCAAAATCAAACCAGAAAGATTGCTGTCAATAGACTTATTTGTGAAAAAATGGAACATAAGTTTTAAAAATTTATTTTAATTTTGCTCATTGTGTTTTGTGATTTGTTGAAAAAAACATTGGTACTTATAAAACCTGTGCCAAACCACTCTAAAGCTGCTGAAGGCACATCCACATCAAGTGATGCATTACAGGATGCAGATGCTGAAGGCAGCTCTGACCCAGGCTAACACACCTATAGCACTTATGCTGGTCAAACACAGTAACTTGGGTCAAAAGGAATGTAGTTTTGTAAATGTAGGGTGGGAAAAATAAAGTTGATAAGCTGTTTGGGTTTTTTAAAAAATTTTTTTGGTTTTTAATTCTACAAGAGCCCTGGTTGAAGACTTGCTCAGATCATCAGAAGACATTTTCACTTTGCTAAGGATGTGTCAGCTGTTCCATAACCATCTTACGTAAGATTAGATATATTCTGGAGGTTTGCTTTCTAGAACATTAATCTGTTTTCACATAGAATCTGGTTAAACAGATAAACAGAATGTTTTTCTCTGGATGAAGTTGTGGGGAGGTAAAAGTGCAGTCTTGTTATTTGCAACTGGAAGGTATTTCTTCTCTCCCGGCTCTGGGCATCCTGACAAATACACCTTCTATAAGGGTGGTATCTTTTTCATCCACTTTGAAGAATGGGATGGATAAGCATGGCTCTTAACATACTGTAAATTTTCTGTGCATTTTGATTAGAAAACTTGTTCTAGTGAGTTAGTTCTGTTGAAATCCCTCTTTATTCAAGGTAGGTTGAGCTTAAACCCAAGTATTGTGGCAGGGGCAAGTGAACCTCAGGACAAATCAATATGATTTCAGATGAAGTCCTTTATTATGGGTGAACTTGCTGTTTATATAGACCAAGCAGGCCAAACACGAGGTAAACATTGATTGGTCACTTCTGCCCTAGTAACCAGCCTTCCTTGGCCACCGCCCAACCCACATAACTTTGTTACTAGATTGCAAACTCCTGCCCCCATCTTAATGTTACTTCATTAACATAACACAACAAAGTCATTTACCACTTTTGTGACTTTACCCAGCTCCACCCTGCCAGGGCATTTGAAGAAACAATTCCCAACACTCAAGTATTAATTCATTATAACCAGTGTAGTCAACACAGCCAGAAATAGCAGTGAGAAACAGAAGTGAGAAACTGAAGGAAAAACAGGATTTAGCCTGCCTACACCAAGATCAAATCCGAAAGCTTTTTCTCCCCTTTTATGCAGGTGTCAGGGGACAGGACAAGAGGGAATGGCCTCAAGCTCCACTAGGGAAGGTTCAGGCTCGACATAAGGAAAAAATTCTTCACAGAAAGGGTCATTAGGCACTGGAACGGGCTGCCCAGGGAAGTGGTTGTCTCTACTTCCCTGGAGGTGCTTAAGCGGGTGTATGAGGTACTGAGGGGCACGGTTTAGTGTTTGATAGGAATGGTTGGACTCGATGATCCGGTGGGTCTCTTCCAACCAGGTGATTCTATGATTCCATGATTCTCTCCAAAGACTACCACAATAAGAAAGAAACACCTGTTATTAACTTCTCTGGGAGATCAGTAGGCTGAGGGTGCTGATCCTCCTCAATCTGGCTGATGGGATAAAGAAAACAACTCTTGGTAATGCTCAGCTGGTGCAAGTCACAGGCCTCCAAGATTGTCCTGAGGGCCTGATACTAGACCAGATAACAAAATAAATACACTTTATAAACAATGTCTTGAGGACAAACCTGAGAACCCTGTTTTTCCAGACCATTTAGATGAATTACATCTTGGAATCACATCTTCTTGCTTTGAAGAAAAAACTCAAATCTTTCCATCCTAGTTCTTGGTAAGGGTCTAACTTGCAAGAAGCACTGTGCCATCAGATTATTCCGATCTGCCTTCTTGGTGAGATTTGCTGCCTTTTATTATACTAGAAGACTGTGAAAACTGAGTCATCTGAAGGCAATGGTTCCATCAAATATTTGAGATGGCTGATGTTTTAGTGGCTAAGCATTACACCAGGCAAACAGGAAGGGGCAATATCACATAAAGTATCTGAGAACTTTCCACCAGTAAGAAGGTAAGTGGCAGCTGACTGGTGTCTGCCAGCACAGTATCCCATGGAACATCATGTTCAATGGTCTAAAGTCAGAAGTCCTGGAGCAATTGAAGGTATTGAGAAACTTTTCATTATCAGACATGTTACAAAGACTGCTATAAAATTTCTAAGTAGAAAGAAATGGCATGAGACAAAGTGGCATAGGCAATAAGCTCTGACTGGCATAAGAGGCATGGTTCAAACAGTGCATAACTCTGTTTCATAGAATGTATCATAGTTGGAGTTTGAAGGGATCTTTAAATGTCATCTAGTTCCAACCCCCTGCCATAGGCAGGGAACCCTTCCACAGGCAGGGACCCCTTCCACTAGACCAGGTTTTTCAGAGCCTCATCCAGCCTTGCCCCCAACACCTCAAAGGATGGGGCATCCACGACTTCCCTGGGCAACCTGTTCCAGTGCCTCACTACCCTCACAGTAAATAGTTTAACCATTAACATACTAGACTAGCTACATCTAATTTAATTTTTTTAAAAAGGGCTAAGATTTTGGCCCAATAAATTAGCAATGAAACCTAAGGAACCTTCACCCATACTTACACAAAGATATACTATACAATTAAAAAGTCAAATGAAAAGCTTCACTCTAAAATGCTTCAAGAAAAGGTTCTTAAAACTCTTGTGTCGTTAATTTGAGAAGTTTTAAGAACATTTTCATAATTAACTGCCCCATCTGCTTACATTTTTTGTGAAAATTTTCAAGTTGAATGTATTGAAAATAACTTTTGAAGAACCAAAACTACTGGTAGACTACAGATAAAGATGAAACTTAAGCTATGGGTAAATATACAGCAAACAGGAAAGCATTAATTCACAAGCAAAATAGGCTCCAGACAGAAAAAAAAAGAGGCCCACAGAATACTGTTAATCATGTCTTAACCAGATTAGCATTAAACCTAAGAGATAAATTAACCTGAAAACATGAAATAGTAGCATTTCTCTCAACACCAACACAAAGTAGACTAGCAAATTTATCTTTGACAAAATTGAAACGCCTCCCATAATTAAAGGAAAAACAGGGTAATATTCAGTAAAAACAAAACACTATCACCAGTAGCAAATGGGAGGAGAGAATGGGGAAGGGTATAGAAAGAAGAAAACCATTATGTGACTAACCTAAAGATAAAACAAAAACTTACAAAAATAAAGAAAAAATTCCAAATATGTCAACCCCAGATATTTTCCATATGGGAGCTTTATAAGAATAAATTCAGTTGAAGTAACCCTCTGAAAAGAAGGATTACAAAACAAGCAAGTATCCACTCACTTGAGAAACAGAAAAAAAAGGCATTTTTAAAATGAAATTTGGAATAAGGCTGGAATATTATTTTGCCAGTAATGGAAATGTCATAGTGATCATGCCAGCAATAACAGGCAATAGGTGTTTGCACAAGTGATTTTTGGTTATTCCTTCCAATTGAATTCTTGTTTGCAGTACCACAGTCAAATTGTTGTAGAAATCAAGATGGCTACTGGTCATCTTTACTTTGGAAGGGCTAAATAAATAGCTTCCCAAATGAAACAGAATTATCCTTCCCTGAAAGATTTTAAAATTCCAGTATTCATTCTGAATTTAGAACTTACTACATTTAACTTCCCACAGAATCACAATTTTGAACTTCATTTATTAAAAGGAGTATTTGGGACACGCCTTTGAAACCTGTCACTGACAGTCTAATCCAATGTTGTGGCCAAACCAGTTTGACGCAAGGAATTAGTTTTCCTCCACTGCTTCTTTCTGCTCCTCTGCCGCTTTGTGGGTTCTTGTGGTCTCTTCCACATGCTGCAGTCCCTGCAGAGCTGCACCTCCTCTGGTGTGGGTCCTCCAGGGGTGTCAATCACTTTGGGGGTGTATCTGCTGCAGCATGCATCCTACATGGGCTGTGGTCCCTTCGGGGTGTACGTGCCTCTGCATAGGTCTCTCCATAAGACACAGACCCTATTTGGGGGTTTCCTAGCTCCAGCACTGGTTGCCTACAGGCCACAGTCCTATTATGTGTGTTCCTAGTCTGCGATGGAGTATCTTCTCCCAGGAGGGAGTCTCCAGCTGCATCTCCAACAACGTCCTCTTCCATACCTCTCATTCATTTCTCTTTGGTGCCCTCCAAACACATATCTTCACATCTTCTAGCAGCTGAGAGTTTTTCTTAAAAGTGTTTAAGCAGAGGCATCATGTGCTCCTCTGTTTGCCTGCACTTTTGGCACACTAGGGGGTGTTTCAGACCTGGCTTAAACTGCTTGTGCCTGACACAGGTCAGTTCATGGCCTTCTCCTACAAGGGATACTCTGGCAGCATCCAACTACTGAAACCCTATCATTTATACTGGAATTGTGGTATATGAGATAAGACATTAAAAAATTGCATGTTTTCACTATAATGGCAACAGGGAAGATTTGCGTTCAGAGATTGTAAAGGCATAAAATATCAGAAGACTGAGGCAGGAGTTTTTCTAACACGGGGCATCAATTACATGAATACTCAAGGTTGACCTCAGTCCAGTAGGAAAACAACATAAAAAGGCATCTTCAAAGACTCAAGAGTGACTTCTTGTGACATTCACTAGTTTTGACACGGACTCTGCCATTGAAAATGGCTTTTGGTTTTAATATTTTCTTGATTTTAAGACAATAAGTCCTATTTTTATAATTTCATAGCTAAGGCTTCTCCTAAACAGATTAACAAGCCTTAGGATGTAGACCGCACCTCAGAACATTTAGTATATTCATTTTTCACTGCAAATTATGCATTGTCACCAATTCAAAATTTACTGCTTCTAATTGATTAGCCAACACTTTAGAAAACCAGAAACACCGAAGTAGCTTAGGAATTGAATTTCAGAATGGAAAGGAAGTGAGACACATGACATCCAATGCTTTTACCTCGGAAAAACATAGTATAATTTTGAAATAAGCATCTTTATAGGTTTTTACTCTGTTTGACACAGATCTACTGTCCTTGTGTAGCTGACATTGTTTTTGCAGCACTGCACATCACTAAGGTATTTTGCAACAAATTGTTCTTTTGATTCTAGAGAATATGATGTGTTTCTCTGGGATAACAACACACTCACTGTGTTTTGTACTATGCTTGTTCAGTTTCTATTTTTTGGACTCTGCAAGCAACCTATCTCCTCAGATGGAAGGTTATATACAATTTACCAGGCCTATTGGCTTCCTATGTCAAAAATAACCTGTAAATTTAAATTGCTTTTGTCATTATGCAGTGATAGAATAATATTCTGAAACCATCTACAGATTCAGAAAGCAATTTTCCAGCTAAAAAAACCCAGTTATTTGAAGAAACACTAATAATTTAATCCAGAAAACATGCTGGTTCACTCTTCCACAAAGATTAAGTTGATTCTAGATCAAATTAGTCCTTGGAAAAAAACACAAATCAAAATAATTTATTGATTAGCAACAGACTGTGAAGGAGGATGAGCCAACATTAATGCATTACCAGTGATAAGGAAACCTAGGAAATACTTTATGCCATTTACTATGATAACAAAATAAAATAACTTTTCTATCAATTTTTGCTTTGACCCAGAGAATTTTGATGAGTGGCATTGATTAATATATTGGTTGTAGTTCTACGTTTTCATCTGACCACACAAAATCAACAGGAATTTTATTGTTATTCAACTACCATCAGGCAAAAACACGGGTAAATATAAATCATAATGTTATCAAAAGCCCACAGCAGTGAGAGACTGAATATATTAAAAAAAAAAAAAGTTTTGTGCAAGAACAGTTTATCAGTGATAAATAAGCAATATGCCACTGAGGCTTGCTACATAAATCAGGAAAGAACTGGCTGAGACAATGTCAGTCTAACTAATACCTTAGTTAACAATCCACATCAGAGACCTTGTTTCACTCCCAGTGTTCATAACTAAATGTTTAGTCATAGAATCATAGAATAGTTTGGGCTGAAAGGGATCTGTAAAGGTCATACAGTTCAACTCCCCAAGTTGCTCAGAGCTTCATCCAACTGACCTTGAATGTTTCTAGGGATGGGGCGTCCACCACCTCTCTGGGCAACCTGTTCCAGTGTTTCACCACTCTCATTGCAAAGAACTTTGTGTCTAGTCTACCCTCTTTCAGCTTAAAACCATTACTTCTTGTCCTATCACAACAATTCTGTCCCCAGCTTTCTTATAAGCCTAAGTATTGAGAGGCTGCAATAGGGTCTCCCTGGAGCTTCCTCTTCTCCAGGCTGAACACCCTCAGCTCTCTCAGGCTTTCCTCATATCAGAGGTGCTCTGTCTCTGATCATTTTGGTGGCCCTCCTCTGACCTTTTTCCAACAGGTCCATGTCCTTCCTGTGCTGAGGGCTCCAGAGCTGGAGGTAATACTCCAGGTGAGGTCTCACCAGAACAGAGTAGAGGGGCAGAATCACCTTCCTCGACCTGCTGGCCACACTTCGTTACCAGCCCCTGTATAATCTGGTTGTGACAGACATCACCATCTTGAACATTAAAAGCCTAGGAAGGTTAAACAATATACTGCATAAAGCATAAACACCACAATGATACACACAGTAGTGCAGTCAGACTTAAGATGCATCTGGGTAACTCCTAGCTGCTGGTGCTGGGCAAGCTCCAATAGCTCTATTATCAGGTATTTTGCACATGCAGTTTCAAATCACAGAGCATTAATAGCACAGTTTTTATCAACAGATAAAATTAATTCCTTTGTTGTCAAATATTAACTTTATTTTTCATCTTTAAAGTCATGCATTAAAGTTTATGGAGGACATAAACAAGATTTTTCAGCCATGGCAAGAGTATGTTAATTCCATCAGACATTATTTCTGTTTTACAATGAAAAACAACGGAACAAATCGTTTGCTCGTATTTTCTTTTCTTTTCTACATACCTGAAGACTCAAGACAGACATTCAAACTTGAATTAACCAAACGTTTGGCTTTAAAGTTCTTTAGTCAAACTAGATCAAAGTCTCTGATGTGGAATATAAGTGAGCATACTTAAGTTTGTCTCAAATTTAAAGTGAATTAAAATAAATCAAATTAAGGCCATTGCAATCCTGAACCAGAAAGGTTAAACAAGGATTTAATCCAATTTAACTAACTTAAATTTGGCCGTCTGAAGTGAACTCAAAGACTTGGAACCTAATTTAATCAATCTACTTTAAAAATCAATTTGGATTAGTTTTCCTGAATGACCCTGTGTAGACAAACCGCCACTCTCCTAACACAGATAAAAGTATTACTGTGCTAGCTTGCACATATCAGTAAAAGACGATGAGCTTTTAGGAGATAAAGTGCTGAATCAGCTAACAAATATTCCAGGTGGCAGCAGAATTATTTACTCTGCTAGACTGACCAAATTACTACGTATTATTATCAGTGGAAGCATGCAGAGAAGAAAAATGGACTATGAACTTTCCATGCTCACTGACTGGAATGATTTTGGGTTTGTAATGACGACTGTTACTGAAATAGGAATGGAGCAACACCAGCCATCTGACACCAGCCAAGCATGCTCCTTGTTTAAGTCCTGCTCAGCATCAGTGACAGTTTTCAAGGGAGTTATACAAAGAATTCAGGAAGTGTAATGCCAGGACTGACCGGTCGTATCATCCTCAGGTGCTGGATGGATATTTCCAGATCTCCATCAATGCCTGGATGCCTTATACTCAATAAAAATAAACTAGCTATTAGGAAATGCCGGGGGAGAGCAACATAGAGAAGTGCACCCCGCTGTAATTTGGCATCTGCCTTGGGGTGTACATTGAGTTTTGAGTGAAGACCAGACTCAGGAGTTTGCATCCACACTTACACATCTTTGTCTGCTGGAGTACATGGAACTGAGAATTTGTTTTTCACAATACCCTGCATTGACTGGAGTTCTGCAGTTCATCACCTGTTGTAACCCACTTTGGAGAACAGTGATCACCAAATTATTAGTTAGAGTAGGTATTTTAATGCCTTCTGTGGAAACTCTGTTGTTAAGCAAGGAATAGAAAGCCTCATTCTGGGTTCAGAGGAAGGTAGTAATGGGACCTGGACACTGCAATCAGCAATAGGAACAGGGCTATAGCCAGGGGTATCTGCACAAGCAGTCTTGAGAACAGGATGGGCTGGACAGCTTGGCTCCCCTTTCTTCGTGGTGAATGTCCAAATATTGGGCTTCAGAGTCATGTGCTACAGCGAATGCTCACTCTGCAGCCACAATCGTCTCTTCCTACTTGTGTGCATCAGAAGCAAAAGCATCCCAGCTGCAGAGATACCCTCTTATTTGTTTATTATCAGTATGCTGCATATCACGAAAACCATCACAGTGCACCTAGGTCCTATTCACTACTTACAAGATGAAGGCACACAACCCCAGACTATGAGGTCTGTCTGGAGGGTCAGATGTGTAAAGCTTAAGTGCTGCAATACTGGAAATGATAAATTCAGGTGCTGAAGCCAGAACATCACGGGTTTAGATCAGAAAAGCTCTCCTAAGGTTGCAATTATCCAGTCCGATGCTGAGAAAATCAAACAAGTCAATTCACACTTAATGATGCCCCCAGCAGAACTGCAGAAAAAGACAAAATGTAACTGATAACCAGGTACTAAAATGAAAAATTACAGAAAATAAGTTTTCAGCTGTGGATACAACTGACCTTGCGTTTCAGCATCTTTGCCCTTCTTACAGGGCCCAGCACTCTCCTGATTATTTACTCCAGATTGCCATTGCCTTCTAATACCTTGAGTTTATATCCAGGTGTTTGAGGACTAGCAAAAATCTATATAAAAATAGATTGTTATTTCTGTCTGTGAAGAAGGCTTTTGTAGTTCCCAAATATGTTACTGATCCAGTTACCTACAACTACAGAAACAGCTGTCTTCAATTTGACAGAAGAAGCTGCAATACTGCCACATATTTACTCTGCCAGTCCTCTACAGCTCTGCTCTTTTGAGTCACTGCATGATACGCAGCCAGGAGCACAAAACTGCATGATACCTCTATTTCGTTACAAATAAATCTAACCACTGCCGTTTCGTTCACCATACTGAAAAGGAGCAAATATCAAAAATTTCACACAAGCCCATTCAAATTCAAACAGGTTCAAGGAGAACAGTGGGGAGATTTGTGAGGGTCTACTGGCCTGCTTGAGAAGATGAGTGCAAGTCAATACACTTCTGTTGATAATGTCCATAGAGTCTAAGGTTTCTTGCACTTCAACTGAGATGCCTTCAAATACACCTTTGTTATTTACTGCCTTTCCAACGTATGTGAATATTACTATGTTGTTTAAGTATTTATATCCAAATTTCATCATTTTGGTAGTTCCGTAAACAACAGGCAAGAATTTAACCCCAGAATGTGGCTGTACTGTCCTGTTTCAGTGTTTTCTTAGTATTCTCCTCTCAAACTGCAAGCAGCTACTGAATTCAATTGCCTTTCTCTCCTTGTCACACATTTACTTTAAGGCTTCAGAAGTCCACCACAGAAATGTTTGCACGAGACCTCAAGTGCTAAACCTAGAAAACTTAATACCATAATACACATTAACCAACATACTTGCATCCAAACATCTTCTACCCTGTAAGTATGTTCCATTTCTTTAAAACATTAGACTTTAAACTCCCTCTACAGCAGGTTCTTGCTAGCTTCCTAGTAATTTCTCCTAAATGTTTTCAGATGCAAATACAACCAGTTGTTTTAACTGCAGGCAAGCATTAAGTAGTGTGGTGACCATACATCAGTTTGTCCAATACTGTCACATTTTGGAGCTCCCACTTCCCCTACTGTTTGAGGATCCTAATTTTTAACACATAAGTTTGAAAAAAACATAAATGAACACAAACGTCACTCAGATTTTCTTCCTACTCTTTAAATTCAGCAGATATAAATACACTACAAGTACGTAAATATTTTTAAAAAACCAAATATTCAGCAGTTTGGATGAATCCTTCATTGTTTTTGCTTTGTGGGCTCTTAATGCCTTGCAGCAGCTTCAGTCTGTACCAAGTCTTGCCTGTTGCATACAAGGAGAGGAATGTGTTTTTCCTCTCTGTTACTATTAATTCAAACATTTACCACAGAGCTATTGCCAAAAGCAATGGCAGGGACAATTGCAAAGCTCCTACACCACATGCGACTGGAACAGAGTTGAGAAGATTGTGAAGGGAGAGGGCTGTAGTCTCCTTAACTGCTCCCATTGTGTACAGTCTGAAAAAAAAAAGGCTGTATTTGACTGAGGTGCAGCTCTTCTGCGATACTGTAACAACAAAATACAGTAAGAAAAATAATTTTTATATGCATTCTCTTATATACTAAAACTCCTGATCAAAGACATATTTTGTAATTGTTAGGCTTACTGAATTTCAGTTATTACTGTTTTCCTGACTATTTTGGGCACATTAATCAAATAATATCAACCCGAAAACACACTTTCTCATAAGTCTCCTAAATACAGTGAAGCAGATTGTATTTGTCTTTCTGAAATTTATTTTCAAACACTCACTTTTCTGGGAGTAATTCAGATCAAAAAAGTGGATGCCAAAATAAGTGTGTTTTAACATGTCTTGAAAATATCCAGAGTTTAATTCATGGTCCATATAGTCCTTGTACAAGTATCTATAGCCTTAGAAATGCAGTTCTTTAGACAATCACATGATTAGACTCAAAGCAGAGTTTCAAAGCATGAGTTAAAGTGTGACATGAACACAAGTGGTTTTTTTCACTGAGTTGAATGCCCGTACCATTTTAGAAGCTCACACCATCTCATGACTCTCTGATGTCTGTAAAGTACAGTGAGCATTTTCAAACAGGTGAAGATGAACAAACTATATTCAGGAAACAAACTGAGGAAAGAAAATGGCCTCAGCAACAGTCAAAGAGTTAGTCTCCATACTACCAGTTTAAGCTACAGTTTAAGCTTCAACAGTCAGCAGTTCTTTACTACCTTTGTCATACATCAGAAAAATCATCATCTTGTGTTATCATTACTTTCCTGAAACAATTATATAGCTTTTTTCACATTAGTTATCTGACTATCTGCATGTACATCCATACATACTACAGATAAGAGCTGTTAAATCTAACTATGATCATAACTGTGAACCACAAACTTTTTTGTTGCTGCTACTGAAACTAAATATAAGTGGAAGCAATCAGGATGCCCAAATGGTTATTTAATTAACTCCATTCTTTCACACTTCTTCAGAGCATTGTAATGACAGTCATCAATTCTGGCATTCAAGGACAGCAAATGATTCATAGCCAACTGCACTAAACTAATTAAAAGCACCTTGCATAGTGCAAGATGAAAACACTGTCACTGGCTCAAAGCAGAGCACAGGTGAAAATCATGCTGCAGAAATATTAACAAGCAAGTTTCTCACCTGTTAGAATTTAATGCATACCAAGTAAAAGTTAATGTTTCCAGTGCTCACATGGATGAAAGATTTGCCAATCAGAATAATGAGATCAAAGGGAAAACAAGATGGAATTAAATTAGGAGTTTTATATTCAATAATACTATCTATGACCCACATAGCACTTTTCCTAATAAATATAAAAACACTTGATTGTAAATACAAAAAGCTAATAATTAACTTATTTCAGGGTATAATGTACCAGGTGTTTTTACAATTTTCTGTGCTAAAAAGACCTGCTGACTCTTAATGAGACTAGTGAAAATAAATTTAGACTTTTATGATCATTTCATGGAAAAGTGAAGGGAAAGTCATTGAAGATGCTGATAGCAGTGTATTTTCCTTTCATTCTATACGCTTTAGGTCTAATTAAGGATTCTCTTCTCTTTGATATAGCAAGTTCCCACCAGCTTTCCTTCAAAAGTTACAGTCTTGGTCTTGCTTGATGCAATCAGCAGGAGTCATGGCCAAAGGCAACAGGCAGAGTTTATATGCAGCAAGCACCGGCAAAACAAGGAGCCAGACAAACATGCAATATGAACAGCAAACTTGTTTTCCTAGCAGCATGATGCAAGTAGGCTTGCAATTAAGATAGAAAAAGGTGTGTGTAATGCTAAAGTAGCACCATATGTGCTGTCTAAATACTCTGGAATGTTTATGAGACTAAGCAATTCTTGTTCCTGATCAGCAGTAGTCTTAAAAGTACATGCAGGAGGTTGAGTAAGATTTATTCTCTATTGGAAGAGAATACCTAGTAGATGCTGTACAATCTCACCTACCTTGAAGCACCAGATTTCTTAGATTGACCATCATTTGTGCAACATGTTATACATACAGACTAGGGAGCAAGAGGCTGGAGAGCACCCCTACAAGCAAGGGATTTGGGGCTTTTGGTCAACATCAAGTTAAACATGAGAAAAACTTGTGTGTGGGCCCTGGCAGCCAAAGCTGAAAGAGATTTCAAAACAAATGAATGTCAGAAAGGGTAATACATATGCACCTGGGGCACAACAACCCTATGCAGAGCTACAGACTGGGTGAGGTCTGTTTGGAGAGCTGCCAGGAGGAGAGGGACCTGGGGGTGTTGGTCGACAGCCGGCTGAACATGAGCCAGCAGTGTGCCCAGGTGGCCAAGAAGGCCAACGGCATCCTGACTTGTATCAGAAACGGTGTGACCAGCAGGTCCAGGGAGGTTA
>WAAB01021401.1:0-27535 GCA_013389865.1 Piaya cayana
TGTATTAAAGTACCAGGCTACTAATGCACTATTTTTTGAAAGTATTCCAGGTTACAGGCAATGTAATATCAAGCAATAATACTATACGGGGAAAATAATGGACATCTAACAATTACTGGGAAAGAATCAGCACAGACTTTCTAAATGCAAATTGCATCTGACAAGAATCCTCACCAACATTTAAACTTAAAGACAAAACCTTAAAGAACATATCATAAAATAAAGGAATATGCCCTAATATTGAAAAAGGGGAGGGGGAATAAATCCTCAACAGTCCTGCTAAAGGAAGTAATCTGTGCAGGGAATTATTCAGGACAAAGGAGATATGGACAAAAGCAAGATATGAAGGCAAAGATGTGCAGAAAGCCCTTATGACATGGCATAGATGATAAAATAGCAGATAAAGTTTAATACACATGAAGCCTGACCAAAGCTTTGGAACAGCTTCTGTACAAATAACAACTTCAAAAGATACAGACTACTCAGCCAGCTAAGGGAGAAGAACNGAGACACAGTAGAGAGACTGATTCAGAATAAAATCTTATTAGAAGAGATAAGGAAACAAATCACAAAGCTAATTTTAATAAATTGCAAGGATTTGATGGTACTCACCCAAGAGCTCTGAAAATGTGGAACATTTGAACTAATGCACAACTTTAAGCTTAGAATTGATTCTGTATTAAAGTACCAGGCTACTATGGGACTATGTTTTGAAAGCATTCCAGGTTACAGGCAATGAAATATCAAGCAATAAAACTATACTGGGAAAATAATGGATATCTAACAATTACTTGGAAAGAATCAGCACAGACTTTCTAAATGCAAATTGCATCTGACAAGAATCCTCACCAACATTTAAACTTAAAGACAAAACCTTAAAGAACATATCATAAAATATAAGAATATGCCCTAGTATTGAAAAAGGGGAGGTGGAATAAATCCTCAACAGTCCTGCTGAAGGACGTAATCTGTGCAGGGAATTATTCAGGACAAAGGAGATATGGATAAAAGCAAGATATGAAGGCAAAGAAGTGCAGAAGGCCCTTACGACATGGCATAGATGATAAAATAGCAGATAAAGTTTAATACACATGAAGCCTGACCAAAGCTTTGGAACAGCTTCTGTACAAATAACAACTTCAAAAGATACAGACTACTCAGCCAGCTAAGGGAGAAGAACCCACAGTTCCCACCACTCCTTATGTTCCCTGAGTTACATGTTCCTTCAGAGTGGGAAGGTTCAGTGTCTCATGACATGAGAAACTCCATATTATTCCAGTCCAAGGTGTCTTTTGTCAGTCCCCATTCAGTTTTTATAAAGCAAAGAAGCTGGAATGACTGAAGCAACAGTAGGTAGGTCAGGGGTGGTGGGTGCTCGGTTATTCGCCTAGCCTGGCCATGTCCTTCTCTTTGGGAGGCAGAGATGTGAAGTAAACCTAGGGTGCCCCAGCGACTGTCTGTCTCGGGTTATGATAACCACCCTGCATCGTGCCATGCAATTTGCAGAAGTAATAAGGGAGTACATAATACCCATAAACGAAGATGCAGATAAGTAGTGACAATGACTCATAAATATCTTAAAATAATTTCAGAATGGCAAGCTCTTATATTGTTACACCAGCATTTTCTGTATTAGCATTTTGTTGAACTCTCAATTTGTTTTTAGTAAGACCACTACATTAAAGCTCCCTGTGTTTCTCAGGCTGTTTTAGAGTTAAGAACATGGTGCTCTTGCATGTCTGATAGCTATCATAAACTGGAATGAAGAGTGAAATTTTATTTTTAAATTAACAACAATTATGACCCTTTAATAGGTAACAAATAAATTGCAGCCCCCTTATAGACAACAGTCACTTTCATAATGCTCTTGCTAAAGCTATGGTAAAACTTAAAGACATTTACTATAAAATATTTCATTTTTATTAGATTTTCCCATTTAATTTTTATCATCAAAGGCAAAAAATACAATGTTCTCATTGGTTGGTCCTATTTGCAAAAATGACCAATCTCATGAGTATTTAATGGAAATTCCTTTTCATGTCGTTCTAGCTGAGAAGAGAGATGACAGCAAAAGTCTTTGGTACTATCTCTTAAATTCTTATTCCCTGAATATTATGTCTTCTATGGGTTTATCTGCTTTAGTCTCATGGGATGCCAAGAATTACTTTTTTGTGTTTATTTGGTTGAAAACCAAAGAAAAGGCTAATAGATTTTACGACCTAGGTTTTCATAGTCATTTAGACTGAATCTTCTCATCCCCAGGGGTAGAGTAAAAGCTGCAGCAGCTCCCTGTTGTGACTGTCTGAATTCTCGCAATGCTCATTTTCACAAAACAATTATTTTTGCAGATGCACTCTTCTGGTCATTTTCTTTAAGTTTGGTAGAACCATTCAGTAGCTATGTTAAACATACCATGCTTGCTTTAGCATGCTACTTCTTTTTCTGTTGGTATCTGTTATGTTTCATCTGGTTTTCACTAGTTCTCTTTTCATCGCTGAAGAAGTGGTACCTTGTTATGTCCTTATCTAACAGTCTCTTCTAGCCCTTGAAATACTCACCATGTACTTGTTTGGTTTATCATCTGCTTGCTCCTTTCGCCAAGATATTCTGTTACTCCCTTAACCCAGTCATATTTAGACATTCAAAATCTATCTGCCTAAGTCAGTGCTTTGCCTGTAAATGTGACTAAAACTAGGATTTCAATTCTAATATGAAATGATGGCTCAACAAGAAAAAGAGGAAGAGCTAGAGTTACAAATAAACACAGCAGTATTTAATTCATCTACTAATCAGTTCCTTATGTTTTTAAAATATCTAAAACAGTCTGGCACTGAGTGACAGATGTTCAACCACTGCACCCGAGCTCTGAAGACATTGCAGCTGCACTGTTGAAAAAATAGTGCGTGGGCTCTCCCCAGATGCAAATAGAATGTAAATGTAAATTTGTACAGTCAGACATTATGTGCAAACTTTCTTGTACAACCCTATTTGCTGCAATCCCAATCAATGTGATAGTGCTGGGTGAAGATCATGAACACTGGAACCATTAATCATATAGAAAAAAAACCATCACCAACACATCTGACCTCCAAAGCACTAACAAATATGAAATATGAAGGCAGTAATTCTGAATGCCACAGGATTCCTGACAGCAGAGCCTTCATGCCTCGAAGTAATCCTGATATGCCAGTTCTGTTGTATCAGATAAGGCCTCAGGCACCTGGTTTTTAAATCCTCTTGGTTCCCCTCATCTGACTTCTGCCTGAAATGATCTGTTAGTAGAGTCCCATAATACCCCATGATTACCTTTTATATATGTAAAAAATTACTGATGACCCAGACATCTACTGATTTAAACCCTATTTCCCAGAGCTGGTTCCCTGGAATTTCCACCTATTCCCAACGATCAAGTTGGTGCTCACAAGGAACCCATTTTTTGTTGGTAGAAGTTGTGAGAGCAAAACTGACAGAGATCCTCAACAACTTTCCTGAAGATGGTCTGTGGAATTGCTTTGAACACTGACAGCATCATATGCAGCTATGTGTCAACTCAGAATGGAACAATTCTGAAGGTGATGATAGTTGATTTCCCTAATTTGTTAAATAAAAAGAGTTACAGGCTCAGTTTCCTGGTTTTCTTTTGTGTCAGACCTCATATGTTGCAGAGATACATGATCTATGTCATTGTGATGAAACTTAAAGCATGATATATTTATCTCAGTTTGTGCAGATAAACCCTTGATTGGAAGGTGTATGAATTCAAACAGCATTAATAAAATGGGACCAAACAATTTGCTGTTTACTGTTTTATTGATCACTTCTGTTCCAGTGATTAGCTCTATAGTGCATTAGAAACTAATTGTTTTGTTGTAGCACTTACAAGGCCAGTGAAATATGGACTGCTTGCCAGAAAATTGGCTTCACACACTGAAGTGACAACACAATCGAAAGATGCCAGTCCATCTAATCATCAGTCCCACGGAACATCAGGTTAGCTTTAGTAAAAGTTAATGTGAATGTTGTTTTTCTCCCTATAAGCTATTTTATGTCAAGACAGTAGCATATCTGCTTAAGATAATAAAGTTGAAGTATGACTGATGTGTTGGAGGCTGACACCCTGAGTACTGCTGACTTTCAAGTTGACTCTGATTTTAATTTTTGCCTTGATAGTCCTAGTTTTCTGTTTCACATCTTTGAAGGATAGATCCTTCTGGAAGGCTTCCTAGAGATATAATTTTCTTAGGAAGAAATCCAAACCTAAGATACACATGAAACTGCAAGTATTATTATTATTATTATTTTAATTTAACTAAATATTAGAAAGCTAAGATGCCATATGCTCCTCTTGCTTAGCTTTCATGTCTTTTATATGCTGATTGCCTCACTGCTTGGACATCTCATGTATTTTAAGGAACTGTCCAGAAGGTTGCTGCCTTTGCAGAAAATTAAATTTGCAGTGATAAGGCCAGTCAAAAAACCCAACTGGATGATGCTCCATCTTGCTGTAGTGTTTGCTGTAATTACTTGTCAAATCTGAGAATGGCATTGTATGTCACTGCAGATATACAATAGCATGAAATACAAGGTGAGCTCTTGTGTTTACACTACCTTGTCAAAGGGCTTGAGGAAAAATAATCAAGAAATCTGAGAAAAAATACAAGGAATTCTACTTTTTCCCAGTGGATCTGCTAATTTCAGTTTCAAAATATGAGATTTCTTAAAGGGAGAATTTGACAGCCTTTATCCTGAGAAAGTTCTGAGCATCACCTTTCAGAAAACAAAACTTTGCTGAGATTTCTCAGTCTAGGCTAAAATTTCTGGCATTCAACATCTGCTGGAAGAAATTTATTCTGGATGGAAACTAACAGAAAAGATGGCTGCAGATTTTTATCTCCCGTACAGAAGCAATAGATTATGTACATGCACTTACTTACTGTGCCTGATCTGCTGTGGAAGGGAGTGTGTTAACAGTGCAACCAAACCCAAGAAACAAACACAGTAAACTGAAAAAAAATCAAAATACCATTAGCTGTACAGTAGAAAAAAAATCACTACTTTGAGCCTCTGGGGCTGAAAAGTGGCTGACCTCAATAATTTAGCCAAGAAACACAGAAAAGGAAGGAATACTATAGTTTTGAACAAAATATAAATGAGCTATTTAGGATCATCTGGTCCATGCTAAGATGTGCAAATTATCTGCAGTACTTCATGTAGTTATCCTCTGTATACAAGGGAGGTTGTACAATATTGTGCAATTCTAGAAATGTTTCCATTTTCTCTTGCTATGAGGAAACAAAAAAAAATCCAAGAATTTTGCTTTTGGCAAAAAGAGGGCAGGTAGCTCTCACACCAGAATGACATCACTCAAATATTTCTACTAGCTTCAAGCAACACAATGTCAAAACAGAAAAATCATATTGCACTACTCCAAAAGACATTTAAATGCTGCAGCATCCTGGAAATATGCCAGCTGCAGCAATGGGCTTCTTGGTGTGTATTTTTTCCTCATAAAGTTTCTGTGATTAACAGCACAGGACATCATATTTTGAATTAGTCTTTTTAGATAACGCAGGTGTTTACTAGCACAAGGTCTATGGTGCTGTGAATCCCATACCTTCAGCATCTGCATAAAGCAGCCCTACTGCAGGGAAGGCAGGTCACTGGAGGTAGTTGTGCACATATAAGCATTTCACAGGGCAAGCGAATCAAGCAGACTTACGGTTTTGCCTTTCTTGATACTCACTGAGGAAGTTTCCTCTTTGGAATTATGTTTTTACTGCAAATAATTTTTTTTTGTCACAGAGTATTCATACTGGAGGAAGGAGAGGGGTCATAGATGCTATAAAGGCAATGGTAGCTGAAGCTTTAAGACAGAAGAGAGAAACGAACTGCAAGCCCTGATTTAGGCAGTTTTCTGAACTAGAAAATAAATTATATTCTGTATTGTAAAGATTTTCTCCCTTGTTCCCCCATAAGGAACATTGTATTATGGAAAATGGCTTGACTTTCTAATTTCTTAGCCCCAGAAGTTGCTAAAATACTATTTAAGGTTGTGTACAATACCTTAAACAGAAAAAGAAAAAAATCCTTCAGACTGAGATGCATCAGAACTCCAGTGCATCCTTCCATGCCATTTCCAGCTGTGGAATTCAACATACTTTCCTGTCATATTCATCTTTGGGAAACACAGAACTCCTTCATTACCCATTTAAGATTAGGTCACTTAAGCTGTGGATATTCATAATGAACCACTTCTGCCCATTCACATGAATACTAGCACCTTCTAGGCTATTAGAAGTTAAAAACCAGATACTTTCTTTATAAATCCCTGTATGAATTATTTTCCTAAATAATGAAGGGATGTTTTTATGGAACTTAGAGCACCTGCTTTGTTGGTGAAAGAACAAATATTGTAATCAACATTTCAGACCATCATTAATGAGTTAGAAAGTAAAACTGCCTCAAGCTTCATTTGACTGGCAACTTCAGTGTCTTAGTCCAGAGCAGAATGAGGTGGAAAAAAAATCTGAAAAAAAGAAAAAAAACAGTATTACTTTTAAGAATTTCTGAATGCTCTGAATTTGTTCATACTTTGAAGACAAAGTTACCTAGAGGAAAGGCTTGTTCTTTTTAGGACTTTGTGCTCAGCTTAATCACCCAATTGCTTCTGAGCTGGGAGCTTCAACAGCTATGCAGGCTTCAGTAGCAATCATGGAATAAAGTAGACTTCCTTTCCATTGGGTTCAGTGCTGACTAGCAATGAGACTGAAAAACTGCATGAATCTAAGCTGGCATCAGCCAGGACTTGGTTGGTCCCCAGACCCAGCTCACGGCTTGCCACGCAGTGGGCAGGAGTCTGCTCCCTTTGGAAACCTCAGAGCTCTGTGCTCTCAGATAGAAAAATCCTGTTCTGGGAACAGCTTTTCACATTCATCTTCTTCATGCCCAATCCTCATTGGAAAATTTATTCTAAATAATGAGGACAGCCACAATAATAAGAAATAGTAAAAAACTCAACTACTTTGTTAACACTGGTTTTATCAAGTCCTTGATTTTCTGTTGAGTCGTGCTCACAGTCACAGTGAGAAAGCACTATTATAAATAGTTATTAATTCATTGATATCTCTGAAGGCTCCCACAATTATAATCACAATTTAGGTGTTCTATGTTCAAACCCTTTTTGGAATAACTCAGTTATCCACAGAACACAAACTGTGCTTTGTAGTATACCTATTATTTGTTCTTTACTGTCAACAGAGGCTTTCCTGGAAGCTTGATTTTGTTCATCCAACCTCTGGCAAAAGATTATATTGTTACATGCTTAGACTCTTATTGCTAAAGTTGATCATGTTGTGGAAATTTTAGCATCTGCTTGTATACCGTTTATTAATAATGATCACCACTTCAATATTGTGTGCTTAGATGGTGAATTTCAACAAATAATATGCTTCTGATGCATGTTCCAGAAACAAACTTGGAGCAGAGCATTTATAGTGAATACTGACAACTATTTGCAACAGGAAAAGATCGATCTTTCTATTGCTGCTTTTCAAGCACCTTTATTAGCATTTCCATTTTTTAGAGGCAATCTGACTGTGGATATATTTATGTATTGCAACATTTAAGTGATAAATCTAGTTCCTTATTTAGATGACCACAATAAACATTATTCATTCAAGAGCTGCTGTTAACAAACTCCAGTTGTTGCAGCTCCAGCTCAACCACAATAAAACAAAGCACAATACATTCCACTATTGTAGTTACTCTTCTTACTAAATAAAAACATAGTATTTTTTGTGGATATGAAAACAGCAGGCTGTCAATCATATTGCTGTTGGCAAGAGATGATTTGCTTTAGTGAATTATTACATATTTGATGGATTACCAGGATACAATAAGTCATATCTCACAAACAACACAAGATAGGAGTTTTAAAGCTCTAGGGGAGCATTAGGAAATATAGCATAAACATTAGCAACTCATTGGGAATCAGATCTGTATAGGTGTATGTATCATGTACTGAATATAGAAATTTTGCATTTGCTTTCATGTCAGTGTTTTAAATCTGAAGTAAGACAGCTGGCTGGAATTAATCAGTAGTTGGCATAATAAATTCTAGGAGAATTTAGAACAAATCTTGGGAAAATAAAAGTTACCATAGGTTTTTTGTTTGTTTTTCTAACTCGCCAACCCCCCCATTACTGCCCTTTCTAGGTAACATATCTTATGCTATACATGCATGATGAAAATGCTGATATGGGATCAGTTTTTATTCTGTGAGTCAAGGGAGCACTTACCAGTGTATGTATGCTCTTACTCATGATTTCCTTTGCCACATAGAATCCTTTTTTCTTAAAGACATGTGAAGAATTTTCTTTTTCTTGATCTTTTTCCTCTCCTGTAAAATTAAAGAAGAACAAGATACTGTGTGGTTGACACTTTTTGTAGCTTAGGGAATTCTGAGGCATTGACAGTGTTAATGACTCCAAATCTTCAAGAGCTCAATGTCAGTTATAGATTATTAAAGATATTAAACATCACTAGATAACATAGTCTGATTTCTAAACTACACAGGCGCTACATTTGATTCATTTCCCTCTATTCTGAGATGATTAACTTGCATTTAGCTAAACAGAAGTGTTATCAAGCATTGATGTGAAGATTTCTAATGATGAAGACTGCTACCTCTCTCAGTGTTTTCTCACACTGGTTAATCATACTTGCTTTCAAAGGATTGTGCTGTACCTTAAGCTTCAAGCTCTACATATTTGTGCAATTTCCACTGGGCTTTTATATTTTTACTTCTTTCTATCCTTATTGCCCTGCAGTGTATCTGTGTGCTAAGGGAAGGTTGCCTCTTCTAGAACAGGGACTAGGGAACAACTATTCCATCTGCTCTAGGTGACACTGCTTGGGCAGAGTGTGGGACTGTATGCCTCCAACCTCACATCCCTTCCAACCTCAGACATCCTCTGGCTCTATGAAGTACTTCCATGTGGTAGAGAATGGGCAACATTTTCTCAAGCACAAAGTGAAACCCTCTCAGTTTAGCCACAACCTCACAAATCCACAGTGTGATCAGTGAGTCTTTCTTACAAGTCAGGTGAATATCTAAAAAGACAGGGAGTCCATGGATGAAAAACTTATCTCTTAGATAGAGATCATTTGCCACCCTATGTGGCATTCATTTGTGAGGCAAAATTCTCACCCATGGCTGCAGGTTTGCTAAATATACTGCAATGAGAGGGGCAGGAGTAATGCTGGTTCTGAAAATAGAGCTTTAAATTAAAGCTACTTTTCAGATACCCAAGTGTGAAGATTTGGCTCTCTAAATGTAGCTTCTAAATGTTTGCAAGCTCATAGGACTGAGTAATACTTGGGGGAAAGAGATATTCATTTTGATGCTAATCTGTGATATCCTTTTTCCTAAACAGGAGAAGTCAAAAAGGTCAAAACCAATATTTTTTTTCTACAAAAATTTAAGAAAGGTTGGGGAAGGTAGAAATAAAGTAATATTGAGGACAGAAAAGAATTAACATTTCATCTTTGGCTGAGTTGTGAAATATCTCTATCACATCAAAAAGACAATCAAAATCTAAGGATAAAACTACAATATAAACCAGCCCAAATTAAAATATATAAAAAATCTGTCCTCCATATTGCTCAATACAGAAAGAGGAAATCTATACTGCTGTCTCAATGGAGTAACAGTTTTTTCTAATGCTCAGCAGAGACAAATAGGCAGAATATGGTGGAGTATCAGTTGCTACTTATTCACAGTAGCTCATTTCAGGGACATTATTGACATTGCTTCTAAGCTTATTCCTTGGACTCATTCATCAGGAAAAATGAAAAACTGACTAAAAGAGTATTTTTAAATAAAAATTAATAAGTACAGCAAAGACAAGTAGCTTTTGCAGCAGTTAGCTCTTCAAAACAAATTTTACTCAAAATTCATGGGCAAGGAAATGTATTCCCAAAGGAAAAAGGAGCATGAAAACACTCTATCAGAGTTATAAGTCTCTGATATTTGACCTATGTGTCACCAACATACACTGTGGGGTTTATCACATTTACCTATGTATATCTGTTGTAATCATCTGCACTGGACATTCTCTGATGTATGATGGGGAGAAACTGGATCACTCAGAGGCATATAGAGATGTAGATTTATGTTTAATGGCTCACCCTTAAGCATTACGGGCTTTCATCTCTGTCTAATATGGGAGCTTAGGGTGACTGGTTCAAATATGGGTACCCACCTCAGCTTGTTCCCAGACAAAGTATCCCCAGCCCTGTTTTCCTTCAGAATTTCACCTGCTAGGATAAAAATAATATATTCTTCCTATTATGCAAGCTAGCTAGAATAATGAAATAAAGTATGAGAGATGACAAGACATAATTTAGTGTTTAATTATGTAACTATATGCATCTCAAGAAACTATATTGGTTCCCATGAGTTTACTTACTTCAGCTCTGTAATAACATAGATTTTGGCATAACATAACATAAGCTAACTCTTAGTAAAATCCCAGTGGACTTCTATCATATGCAACTTGTAGTATACTCAACTCAAAAATGTTAAACTGAATTTGGGAACCCAGGTAAAAGACTACTAGAAATGTGACAGCTTGTTACCAAGATGACAAATTCTCTTTCAATTTGAAATCTGTGTTGTAAGCCAAAAGATGGAGTATCGCTTTCTGTGGCACTTCAGGTATATAATAGAAAAAAAGTGTGTATATTAGTCCAGACATACAACAAAGGTAGGTAAATTATTATGAAAAAGACCAACTTACAGGGTATGTACGCTCTAATTGGTTTGAAACTTTACAGAGTAGCTCAGATAGTTTCCACCTTACCCCAAACCACCTTTACAATTCTGAAAATCTTTTTCCTTCTCTAATCAAGTAACACTGCAAAAGAGTCTAACAGAATGAGTGAAGAGAGCTGTGCGATACTTAAAATTTATGTAGATTATAAAGGCCCATATATTCTTTATGTAACACTCTCTCCCTCCATACTGTATACCTTGCCTGGAAGGGAATCAAGATACAGATAACTGAACTGTGACTCATTGACTTCGGCTCACTGGAATTTAAGTTTAGAGAAGACAAAACAGATCCCAAGATATGAAGGGCTAAACACAAAATCGCATTTGGGGTACTGCCAGTGCTTGTTGTGGAAAGTTTTAGGAACAGGCTAGGCCCATTCGTCATACCATAAGACAGAAAAAATTACTATTATCCAGCTGAGCTAAGTTATTTCCAGTGGTTCTTGAAAACTAAATGAGGGAAGTAAAAATGGGAACCATGACTATATAACCAATGCTTGGGTAACTTTTCAGTATGCACACTGTTGCCAAAATGATAAATCTGGGTAGCGAGCAATGAGCAGTCAGCAGCTGAGACAAAGACAGTCTGTCCTCTAATAGAAAAGCTCCAGTAGATACAGGCACTACTGTGCAGAACAAAGCAGTGATTTGTAGTCCTCATAAACAAGGTTTCACTAGATATCCTTGGGCTCACAGGTACCTGTTGTACATCAAGGTTCCCTCAGATTCTGCTTATTTAATTTCAAAGGATTAAGAAGTCCAAAGTGGCCATAAACTCTTAATTCTTGACAACTCCCTAAAACTTTCCAGTTCTTTCTCTGAGTCTCTTCTAACCTCAGTAGCTGCTTATTGTGCTTCACCTCTTCATATTTGGCTTTGTGAGTTTTCAGTCATACTCTGGCAACAAATGCTTTCTGAGTTCAGTCATTCTTGCATAGAGTAATTGTTCCTTATGCCAGCTACTATTAAACAATTACAAAACTTTCCTCAACTGGTGACAGAAATCTTAGGTGGAGAACTAATCTTCACCAGTAGTGCAACCTGAGCTGTCCTTGCTGTGCTTTTCTGGAGGACAGAACAAGGGTAATTGCTCTGGACTCTAGGTAATGGAGAAGAGCCCTTGGATTTGTTGAGACTGAAGGATATCTAAATATAAATTATTATTTCTTTATTAATTTGTGATACTTTACTCAGAAGAGTCAGACTCCTCTGTGTAGAAATGAAGACATATATTACTGGTTTTAAAAGGTAAATAATTCTGATTTAGGCCAGAAAATCCTGAGAAACATATCTGATTCCCATTTCACCAGGTACAACGGAGACTTAATCACTATGTCATTAAAAGATTATTTCCATTATTCGATATTGCAGAAAAGAAATGCCAACAGATACAGCACAGTATTGTTTTATTTTGTAAACACAGTCAGAAATTTTGAAGTATAAAGCCTGAGATGACTGCAGCAAAAATTGCATTTGTTTTTACAAGTGTTATTTTCAAAGTGGAACATTCATCTTACACATAACAGAAAGAATAAACAGCACTCAAATTTGGATGAAAGGAACTGCATTTTGAAAAAAATAATCCAAAGTTTCTTATGGATCTAGAATGCCTAACCGCTGTGCCTTAACCAGGATTTTAACACCGTGGTTGTATATTTTTTCTGAGCACACTATAAAGCTTCCTCCTCAAATGTGCTCACATATTCTTTTTCCATAGGTTCATGCTCTTTTAGAAAGAACTTTCCTGCTCTTTCTGGAGCTTAGGCACTTGACTGACACCTTAAACTCCACTTGGGAGCCAGACCTCTGCACCTTAATTAAATCCTTGCCTGCACTTCTCCTTAGATACCATTGAGTTCACTGGCTACTTCAGTATCTCGATTGCAAGAGTACCGTGCTTTTGTATACCAGTGTTATAAGACACTGCTGGAAATGTTTGCAGGACAGGTGATAGGCAACCCTTTGTGGTCAGACAGATGCACTGCACAGCAGAGAAGAAAAGATACAAAAAGCGCGAAAACTTCTTGGTGCTTCTATGCTGCTTCCACATGTCAGTACCATTCTATTGTATTAAAAAAAATGCAAGGAGAAACCAGCTCAAGCACTGGTGAAAAAAAATAGAAGTGGAAACTTCAGATGTCATAAGTGAGGGGGGGAAATCTGTGACTTTATGAATTAAATAATAGTAGAAAACAATAAATCCCTTATGGATAATTAAGTGGCATTAGAATCATAGAATCATAGAATCACCAGGTTGGACAAGATTACTTGGATCATCCAGTTCAACCATTCCTACCTGCCACTAAACCATGTCCCTGAGCACCTCGTCCATCCATCTTTTAAATACCTCTAAAGATGGTGATCCAATCACTGACAGACTCTGTCAGTGCCCAGTGACCCTTTCTGTGAATTTTTTTTTCCTGATATCCAGACTGAACCTCCTCTGTTGGAGCTTGAGGCCATTCCCCCTTGTCCTATCACTTGTCACGTGGGAGAAGAGGCCAGTTCCCTCCTCTCTGCAACTTCTTTTCAGGTAGTTGTAGAGAGCAATAAGATCTCCCCTCAGCCTCCTCTTCTCAAGGCTAAACACCAGCTCCCTCAGTTGCTGGTCCTAAGACTTGTTCTCCAGCTCCTTCACCAGCTTCGTTGCTCTTCTCTGGACACCCTCCACCAGAGTACAGGGGCAGAATAATCTCCCTGGACCTGCTGGCCACACTGTTTCTGATACAAGCCAAGATGCTATTGGCCTTCTTGGCCACCTGGGCACACTGCTGGCTCATGTTCAGTTGGCTCTCAACTAACAACCCCAGGTCATTCTCCTTTGGGCAGCTTTTTAGCCACTCTTCCCCTAGTCTGTAGCACTGCACGGGTTTGTTGTGACCTTAGAGGTAATGGTTATGAGATGGCTATGTAATAGTTGCATTAATACTGCATTAGTATTTCAGTCTTTTATGATTACAGATTGTGTAGTCCGGTTGCAGATACAAACGTATTTATTCCATGTCTGTTTTACTTTTGTTAATTTTTTTTTTTGGTAGAACACGCAGGAGAGCAGTATAATAAGATCCAGAAAAATAATGCAGAAATGTGTGTGTATGTATATGTGTGTGTATATATATATCTATATATAAAAATAGTAATGGAGAAAATGGCAGTTATATTTCATGCTCCATCTCTACTGAGTTGCATGTTTCGTTTGCTGTCCATAGAAAGGGTTTTTATCTACAGATACTGACTGGATACCTAAAGAATGGAAGTTATGTTTTTAATAGGAATTTCCATGGGGTGGGCTAGAGGCATGTGCTTTCCTAGAGACATTTTTAAAGTCTGCTCCTTTTTATTAAGATGCCTTTCTCCAAAATGCTCCAGTTTTGGAGTGTTTGATGTGCTTATCCAGACATCACTTTTGGAAAGCTTGTTGGATGGGATTCCACTGTCATTACTTTCACAGGGGAAAAAGTGCCTCAAATTTGCTGTGATAGCTGCAGATAGCGCATAGCCTAATCTGAGACAGGAGAGTCATGGATAGCATGCACTGAATCAGTGTGCAAACACTTCAGACTAGAGAAGAAAATAATCCAGTTCTCAGTGAGTTTAACCTACTCTAATGGGTTTACATCCTCCAGGTTCAGTGGGGTATGGTGGGTCTATCTGTGTCTGTCAGTGAACATTGTTGGAGCTTTCTCATGCAAATAAATTTATGGATTTGTTTGTATTGTTTTTTTAATGGCCCTCCCCGTTTAGAGATGAATGCAATTATAATGGTGATTCACATGCCTGGTACTTACTGGTAAAATTCCTGTTCCCATACTTGCGGCATACCACCTGATAAAGTTTCAGTCTGCGCTGCACCTCTCTTCCCTCCCTCTCTTCTCCCCATGTGCATCCCTTGAGGTGGTGCTGCCTCCACGAAGTCTTTGCTTACAAAGGTGAGAGGAAGTTGAGTTTTCACATTTCCTTTATCCCTCCTCTGCTCACAGTCTTCCTCTAATCACATCTGGGAAACTGAATAGCAGTCTTTTCTGCAAACTCTATCTTTAACTGACCGCTTCCACTCTGGTTATCGGGACTTTGAAATAGAACTCTTTGACAGAAGCCCTAAACAGCACTAGTTCCTTGACCGTCTGCTACATGTCTTTGTGTTAAACAAGGATTTATCACCCTGCTTCTAGTTGAGCTTTTTCAGCAAAGAAATTAGTTTGTTGCAAATTCACCTGTGAATGTTACTAAAGAAGTGCTTACAATTCTATCAGTGTCTTCTCTCCTGCTGTGTTACTGAATATATGCACATATAAACACATACATATGTATATACATGACGCTAGTCTGCTTTAAAAAAAATCAACAGTGCATTAGTCTATATGCTGTGCACCAGGGCTTAATAGAGGGATATGAAGTGAAACTCTGTTATAAGTAGCTTCCAGTCAGAGATGGAATGAGCAGAATTGTGATTACCTCTTTTGTCTTAGAAGGGACCTTTTTCATTTATTTGCAGCACAGATTGGCATTTATTTACACTGCAATGGCAACTCATTGTGGGCTCTTTTTCAATATATCTATTATAGCTCTGGGTTTGGTTTTCTGCATTACTGCTTTTCTAAACAGCAATTTCCAGTTTTCAATATACACCAATTATTTTTTCTCCATAAATACACTACTTTACATTTATCTATTTTAAGTCTCATTTATTTTTATCTGCATCTGCTGTCTTGCCAACAGCTCTGCAGCACTGCTGTATGTTCTTTTGAACCAACATCAGCAATTCACAGTCATTATCATTTGACAAACTCCTTGTATTTTTAATTTTTTTTAAATTTTCTCTTCTCCTGTTTATTCCTGTTGTATGATTTGCTTGGATTAATTTCCTCGCCATATTCAGTTGGTAATGATTGACTATTTGACACTGCTTCTTCACTGCCAAGATCAGCCAAGGCCAACATTTTAATGCATCTGAATGTCACCGATAAGAGCTCTGAAACAAACATGGGATGCCAAGTTGGATTTGGATGTTTAGTTCCTCAAAGTGTAATGCTGTAAAGAACTAACGTCTGGTTGCAGTCTCCACTCCTTGAGACAGATGAAACGTATGACTCAAAATAAAAAAAAACACAAAACAAATCTTACTTAAATAAAGATTCTCTGAGTTGATATAAGCTGAAAGGCAAACTTCTTATTCTTCATTTCCCTATGTCTCTTTATTTTGAGATCTCAGGCAGGAAACTGTTGGGGCAAGCTGGTTTTGATTCAAAATTTTAAAAAGGTCATTTAGCATCCATCTATTTAAATCTTGATACAGGGTGATTTTCTAGATGAAGTTCAGATAAGTAAGGAATACACATGCCTGATATTAGTAATCCTATACAAACTGGAAGAAGATTGCACCCACGATGAGGTACATGACATGTCACCAGTTCAGAATGGCTTCAGTCCCACAATTGTTCTTCCTCTTTATTAATGCATCTTTAGCAGACCTGTCAAATCATTGAAATGTTATTATGGAAAACTATGTATATTAAATACGTGATCTATGACCAGATTTCTGCTTTTTGGTTTCATTTTCACTCCAGGATGTATGTATTACTGTTGGGTTCATGGTTTCAGCTATTACGAGCTTGGATAAATTGCAAAAGGAAATACTAAATAAATGTACAGATGTTAAAAGCAGCTTTTATCCCTTTTCTTAGAATCTCTAAAATATTTCTGTGTGTTTGCAAGTCTTTTCTTGGTTAAAGGCATCTTCCTAGTCACAAGCAACTACTTCAGCAAACAACTGAAAAGCTGCATGGTAAACAAAGAAATGGAAAATCAGAATAAAATGACAGCTTCAGAGAAAAACGTCTCTGATAATAAGGAAAAGCCCCAGAGTAATTCCTGGAAAGGACCTTGTGAGCCAGAAGAACTGGCCAATGAACCCATGAATCTGGAAGAGTATTTTAAGGAAACCATGTCTGCTGGAGAACTTACAACTGACTGTAAGATTGTCACACAGGGTACAAACACTTGGGCCACTGGTGGCCTTCTAGGAAGTGTCAGAAATTCCATGTGCTTGAGTGCAGGGATCCCTCCGGCTGCTAAGTATGCAACCTGTCCTTTCCTCAGCCAGATCTTGACAAAGTAGTTGTTTGGTTACTGCTTGTATAGCTAACAAAAGAAAGAAACATTTTGCAACAGAGGCAAAGAAAAGAAAAATCTAATGACTTGGAGCTGAAAGTGGACATCTGTATTGGGACCAGTGCTGTTTAATATCTTCATCAATGATACAGACAGTGAGATCGAGTGCACCCTCAACAAGTCTGCAGATGACATCAAGCTGAGTAGTGCAGTTGCCACACCAGAAAGGCAGGATATAATCCAGATGGACCTGGACAAGCTGGAGAGGTGGGCCTGTGTGAACCTCATGAAACTCAATGAGACCAAGTGCAAGGTCCTACACATGGGTTGGGACAATCGCTATTTTCAGTACATGATGGAGGATGACGTGATTGAGAGCTGCCCTGCAGAGAAGGACTTGGGGATGCTAATTGATGAGAAGCTCGACATGGGCCAGCAATGTGTGCTCACAGCCCAGAAGGCCAACAGTATTCTGGGCTGCATGAAAAGAAATGTGACCAGCAGGTCAAGGGAGGTGATCCTCCCCCTCTTCTCCACTCTTGTGAGACCCCACCTGGAATATTGTATCCAGTTCTTGAAACCCTAAAATAAGAAGGATATGGAACTGTTGAAATGGGCCCAGAGGAGGGCCACAAAGAATTATCAGAGGGCTGGAGCACCTCTACAATGAGAAAAAGTTGAGATAGTTGGCGCTGCTCAGCCTGAAGGAGAGAAGGCTCTGGGGAGACCTTATAGTGGCCTTCCAGTATACAAGAAAGCTGGAGAGGGACATGTTACAAAGGCATGTAGTGACAGAATGAGGAGGAATGGCTATAAATTGGAGAGGGGCAGATTTAGACTAGACATAATGAAGAAATTCTTCAGAACGAGGGCGGTAAGCCAATGGAAGATGTTGCCCAGGGAAGCTGTGGGTGCCCCATCCCTGGATGTGTTCAAGGCCAGATCGGATGAGGTCCACCTGATCTAGTGGGAGGTGTCCTTGCCCATGGCAGGAGGATTGAAACTGAATGATCTTTAAGGTCCCTTCCAACCCAAACCATTCTATGATTCTGTCATTCTATGATATCTAGAAAACTAGTATAAAAAAACTACAGAGGGTTATTAATCATAGTCTCTGATAAGAATAGTTCCATAAAACTGGAAAATTCATGGTATTTTTAAAGATTTAGTATTAATCCTCTGGAGATTAATGCTTTGGTCAGAGTCTATAATTTTATAGGTGAAACATGAATTCATTAGTCCATTCTGCATTATTGTCAGTTGTTCAATTTTTATCTCCTGGTTTTTGCAATTTTTTCCACCCCTCAGATACTTCATCTCAAGGTCTTCCAGAAATTTACTGCAATTTGACCTTGACTTTGCTGCCCTATACATATAAATGCTATCAGTAAATTCTGTCAGCCACATATGCACCTCTTTGCAAAGCTCATAAATGAAATTACAATAGAATAGTTAGTCCCACATTTTGAGGAGCTTAAATATGCTATTTCTCTCCTTGTGGAAAAAACAGTGTGTGTATAGTTTGCTCATTTAAATAGGAGTTTATTTCCCTTTCTGATGGGAGTTTTAGCCTTGTTTAAGGGTATTCCACATCAGACTTCACAAAGGGGGATGTCTGTTAGTGACAGACTTTTGTGACCAATTTCTACAGTCTGTCCTGTTCCGATCCTATTCAAGACAATCTCCTCACAAAATCCTGCAAGGCTTTGCATCTGCATTTAAGTCACTTCAGTATGTCACCTTGGAGAGGATATTGCACTCACCATCATAAGATCCTTCACAGCATGCCTGCTAACAAAATAAATTTGCAGTCACATTTGACCTAACTGATGATATACTAATGGACTTGCCAAGCCCATCTTGAGTTATATTCCAGAACTGTATTTCAGTTAAGGGGCTGTAGTAGTTGTGATATAACTTCCCACACTGCCTTATTTTTTGCTCTATGACCGATTGTGAGGAGAGAAGTAAGTTTGTTATACATATATGAATGAGGTGCTTCTGAAAAGGAAACAAGTGTGCAGCAATATCCATAAGCACCTGAAAAATCTTTCTTTATCCCTGGGAAGTCAGGACTGTAGGGATGGACAGGCCTTGTACTAGCTGGAATTTTTACTCTTGTCTTAAAGTGACCTAACTATTCAGGAAATTAATCCTCAATCCTTAAAAATAAAAGAACATGACAGTATTAATTTAATATTAATTTTTTTTAAACATGTAGCTCAATAAAATCTATTTGCTCTTCAGATTCAGAGAAAATGGCTTTTTGATGCACCTTGTGAAGATAAATTGACATGCTTTTTGTACATGGGGTGACTATAAAGACTGTCATTAGAAGCCAAGTACCATACCTCTGCTGGGAGAAGTCAATAAAACTGGAGGAGAAGAACCATAAATCTAGCCAACCTGTGTTCATGTCAATTATCTATAACTAACACAGTGGTAGAAAAACATATTTAGTTTCTAAGTGTACTTGCATTTATTTCTGCTCTACACGTAATTTACCTGCAGTATCTTTGTGAGAAAGGACACTAAAGGTAGACTATACAGTAAATTGGTAGGTGGAGATCCACTCTGGGCTATGTCTCGCTCCATTTGGCCTTGGGCAATTTGCCTGTGCATCAATTTTCTATCCAAATAACGAGTGCTTCCTTTCTTCACTTCTCTGCTTTACCTTTTTAGGATTGTATGGTTCTACACACTCCTCAGGCCTAAAGGATTAATTAAGTGCTTTAACTCTGATATGATCCAGTTTTGTAGAGGTTCCTGTAATACAGATAATAATTACAATAAATAATGACTAAAAAAACACTTTAATGCAGATAAATCAAGGCTTTAAACTTGGAACGCATATAACCTGAGATGAAAGCTTTGAGGCCATCTTTCTTTTTGTAGCAGACATCAGTCCTGCTCAAAAATGAATAAGGATATGGTAAGGGTTTAATTATCAGGTGCCAGGATAGAATGCATAAAATTCTAACAGCTGTAATACAAAATATAGGTGGCAGATTTAAAATATAAAAAGGAAGGTGCTTCTTCATGATTTGCACATATGGCTTGTGGAAAACCTGGACACAAAATGTTAAAAGCTTATGTGGATTCCAAAACCAGCTGGACAAATTCATAGAAAAGGAAACAGTGGGATGGCTCCTGCACTGTTCCCCAGGCACCCACAGCTGGGTACCATTGGGTTTTTAAACGACTCTCTTGGACATCCCCACCTCCTGTGTGTTTGCGTTGTGAAGTGGTGTCAGAAAGCATGAATCCTGTAGCATCACACTAAACAGAATGTTGTCCTCCATGACCATGCATAACACACTACAACCACACATGGGTACTCAGCCTAAGACCTAGAGATAGTCAGAAGTGGAAAAGGCCTTGAAATATGTCTAAGGTAGATGCCAGGACACCTCCCTTCCTCCCTCCCTTCCTTCCTTCCTTCCCTCCCTCCCTTCCTTCCCTCCCTTTCCAAGATCTGCCTGCCTGACTCCCATTCCCTAGCCCTTATGTGCCTCTTTTCTCAACAGTCACAGCTATTACAGCCTGTATCTGAAAAGTCGAAAGCAAATTCCCCTTCTGCTCCTCTGGCCTTTTGCTGCAGCATATTCCCTGTAAATGATGCCTGTAAAAGCTCAGTTTTCACACTCTACCCAGTGTCACATGATAATTTGCCAGGTGAGATGCATGTGTTAGTCAAACATGGCCCAGATGGCGTGACTGTGACAGATACCATGTAAACTCTCTCCCTATCTCTGCCTCCAGAGTTCTATCCAAAGCAGGAAATGTGATCCCTAGCAATATTAGAGAAAAGGGAGGAAGTGTAATATGAAATAAATACAAAGGGCATTGACAAGTAACTAAGCTTCCTAACCATAGACTGCCACACTTCAAGAAAAAGTCGATCTATTTTCTCAAGTTTTTAAAGAAAGAATGTCATGCTGAGGTGAACTCTGTGTCTTGAAAATTTCTTCCTAGAAAGTTAAAAGGTAATAACTGAAAATGAAGCCTTACAATGCCAAGCATCCAAATCCTTAACTCTACTGACCACAGCAGATGTTGTCTACAAACATGTAAGATATAAGCAAACCTCTCTAAGAGGACAGATCCTGTTTATTTTTTTAAAACCTTTTTTTTGTGGGACTGAGAGCAGTTAAAATGTGTCACTTTTTCTTTCTCCATCACAAAGAAACTGACTTGATAAACCTGACAGGTACAAGATTATACATAACTATGGTTTAATTTTTAATTTCAATTACATATTTACTAGTGGAACTTATTATACCCTTGCCAGGGATGCCATTTGTCCAAGACTTCTAGATTCATTAGTGCTTATCTGGTGTCTTGCAGGAGTCAGAGAAATTATATTAGACTAGAACAGGATCTCATTTTCTTGAAGACCACCCACCCCTGCTCACTGCCCCCTCTGCCCCAGTTGCATGCACTTATCCACCCACCCTTCGTTCAGTTTGCACTGAACTCTTGAGGAGGAGAGACCAAAGGAGCTTTCTCTGTAGCTGGGAAATGCCCATTTTTTAAGGACAAGTCAGGGTTTGCTGAATACTGTATTTACCCCTGAAGAATAATGACTGAGTTCTTTGCTGGCAAACAAACCTGTTTCACTCAGCAATAACAGATCCAGGATGGGAATGGTGAACATAAGCCAATTTTTTTCATATCAGGATAAATATGACATTTCCCTTAGAATTTTTAAACCTAGTTGAATCTCCTAAAACACTTGATTGTAGTCATTTATAGAAGGGAGAGCTGACAAAGTTTGTTGGAGAGCTGTTGATGAGCTTCCTTTAAGCCAAAGTGAGCTAGACAGAAGAATAATACAGGACCTTGCAGAGGACTTCCTACTGTCTGAGCTTATTAACTGATAATTTATTCTCAATCAGTGGAGAAGTCCAAAATAGATTAAATGATTATTCATCTTGCACTTGTGTGCAGACACTTCTTGTCTCCTGTGGGTCATTCGGTTTAGAATGTATTTTCTTCCTGTGTCACAAGACAGGAGAAAAAGGATGAGAAAGTACCATCACCTCTAGATGGCAACACTGAGCAGAAACTATATCTCAGTCATATATCTCATTACTGTATACAGTCGTATATCTCAAACTATATCTCATTATTGTGAGAGTGAGTGAAGAAGCATATGCTAATTACATGCAAATATACTGAGGGTGATATTTTGAAATTGGTCAGGAAAGCAGTGTGCAGTGTTGAGATCTTTATTAGCGTCTCCTTTAATGTTTTCAAAATGAAACTGGATGAACTCTGAAATAATCCAACTCATTTGCCTTCACTGCAAAACTCCACCATACTTCAGGTGTCACAGCAAATCAGGCAAAAATATTCATTGAGTAGTGGTTTAATTAATACCTGGAGGTATTTAAAAGATGTGTAGATGTGGCACTTATGGACAAACTTGTCAGCTTCACATTTACGGTTGAAATTGATGATCTTAAGGGTCTTTTCCAAATGAAATGATTCTGTGATTCTGTGTGGCATGGGTGGCATAAAGAAATAGGCATGTCAGCTTTGTTTTGCTGCTTTGTGATGTACAATGAAATGAAGTCCCAAAGAAATCTTGGACCTGAAGTACAGTAGATCTGGAAAGCTCACATTTCTTTCCATTCTGGAAATGTTCATTATGTGCTAGCAAGTTTTTCATAAATTCAAGTAGTCCCCAAAAGCCCAGACCAGTTAATCCAGTGGATAAGCATATGAGAAAGTTCCTTCCCAGGCTGCTGTTTCTCGCCATGGAGGCAAGACCATCACTTACTTCTGGGTCTATCCCAGACCATCCACTTTCCTAGTCTGCACTGCAGATATGACTTATTCTGCATGGCATGACATTAAAAACCTTACCCCTTAGTCAGACAGGAGGAGAAATGAGGGATTACATAGGAGCCGTTGTTCTAGAACTTTTCTGAAAAAGAAGATATTATAAGGTCCTATTGCAAGAGGAAGAAAATAATCAATATGTATTTTCATTTTCTAGCCTTACGTTTAGTACTTAAAAAATATCGACAAGTTTCTATGCTAGTTCATTAACCACCCAATACTCATGTCTATTGTGTGGAAATATGTGTTTAAATTTCAGACTGAAACATGAAAGAAATTAATTTCTTTTTCATTTACAGCAAGAGATAAACCAAACAGCATATGTATGATGAGTTCCCAGATCACATGATCACGCTTCTTCCAGCAACACGAGTTGTTACCAACTGCTGGAGTTCTCCATTTCTAGATAGAGCAGCACTCAAAAACAAAGGCAAGTATTTTAGAAAATTGGATAGGAGAGAAGCTAAGAAAAAGGACTTGAAACAATGCAACATTTACGTAATGTATGCCAGAAACTTTTCCTTTATTAAAAAATGCTTTCCAGATAAATAACAGGCACTCAAGACAGCCATTATTTTCCTCTGCAATCATCCTTTCATGTAATCTATACAAGTATTCTCACAGGAATAATTACAAAGTATTCTGATGACTACTATTAACAATCAACTGAATTGCATTTCAGAATAGTTCCTCTCAGATTGTGACCATTTAAAAAGTATTGTCAACATGTGCCCAGAAGTTTAGAGAGAAAATAGACTTGAGTCTGCAAGGGAGGAAGAAAAAAGGAAAAACCGAGCCAGATAATTAAAGACACAGGTGCAGAAGATACATGTATGATAAAAGGACAAGTAAAATTATAGAATTCAGGCTCATGAGGAAGAATTTAATTTTCCAGTCTTTACAAGAATAATCCTTATGAAATCTTCTCAGAAAGAAAAACACACAGATTTGTGATCTGATGGCCCGAATTTAGCAAACAACTGATTAACAGACAGGTCTAAAACACTGGTTCTAGGAGTACTGTTCACACAGTGACTTGGGCGACAACATCCTTATATCATAAATAGGAATGGGTTTTGCACCTAACTGGTCTTCATGACTGCAGGGGCTAGTCTACAAGAAAAATCCTGTACCTTAATCTCTGTTCTTCAAGAACAAAGGCCATCCAGTGAAACTAAAACATTGCTACTGAAACCCATTTATATGCACCGATATCCTGTGTTCATCTGGGATAGAGGCAAGTTTCTTCAGATTCTCACACTGACATGCATATGAGAAGCCGGGGAGAGTATGGGAAGCTGGGAGTGGACACAGTCAAGATAGCTGACCCAGGGGGTATTGATACCATGTGACATCATGCTCAGTAGGCGAACTGGAGGACTTTTCCATGGAGGTAGAAGACCACTGCTTGGGAACAGACTGGGCATTTGTTTCCGGGTGATGATCAATTGCACTGTATATTACCCACTTTGTATATTCTTTCATTATTATTACAGTTACTATTTTTCTCTTACTTTACTGTTCTATTAAGCTTTCTTTATCCCAGCCCATGATTTTTACCTTTTTCTTTCCAATTCCCTTCCTCATCCCACAGATGGGAGAAGGAGTGAATGAATAGCCACATCACATTTAGTTGCCAGCTGGGCATAAACCATTACACAAAATCACTAGCTTCTACTGCTGATCTAAGTCAAGTGTCCTAAACAAACATTTTCTGAGGTAAAGGAGATGTCAAAGAATAAAGTGGTTCCTTTCAGCTTTCACTTCAGTGGACACAAGCACCTCTTAGGTCCAGTGTCATATCTGCCATCAATGTGGGTCCACTGGTTACTGAATCTAACTTTAGTTGTCTTGAATCCATTTATACAAGTCAAGAGAATTATTTCTAGTGCATCTCATTCCAAGGTTAAGGTCTAGGGCTTGATTCTGTTGCTCATACATACATATCTAATGCTATTTGAGGCTCCCTGAGTTATGTAGGGTTTTCTTGGATCTGCCAGATATGAAACAGGTCTTCTGGGTCCTATCTGGAGGCAGCCAGAGGCAAGTCCCACATTGTCACAAGGTGCTTACTTGTAAGCAAAGGATGTGTATGCTATGCCTATACAAAAGAGCAAAACCTCTCAGAGAGGCTTATTATCACTTATTTTCATTAATCACAAAAGGAGATAGACATCTAGATTAGATTTATCTAACTGAAGCTGAGATCAGTCCCACCCTGGGTATGAGAGGCTTTATTGCATATTTAGTTTGACAGAAACAATTTTCTGAAAAATATAGGATAACTCCTTCTGCAATTCTTGTTCTGGGAATACTGAAGCAAACAGATGTTTTATAAGTCAAGCTTGGTATTTAGTGTTATGAAAAAAACCAAATGTTTCATATTAGCAAAAACCTTTTGAGGTTTATCACTAAGCAATATATGTAATATTGCTATATCATCAGCTGTGACATGCAATTAGATGTAATATATATCTTAGTTACATATATTGTTCTTCCTCTGTTTATATATTAAAACAATATGATTGTGAAGCATAGTATTATATATGTAACAATGTATTTAGCATTAAGAAAACTTTAATGCTTATTAATTTGAAAAGTATTTCAATAATTTAAATGTCCTGTGACATCAATGACAGGACTAGAATAGATTTTTCTAGTTTTAATGCATCATTTAAAAATCTTATAGTCTCAGAACGAGGATATTACAATAGGAAGGAAAAACAGCTTTCAGTATATCACTTCATGTGAAAAACTGGCCCAATACTTCAGAGAATAATGAAATTACTGACTAACAAATCTGAAATTACTGACTAACAAATCTGAAATTTTCTGAGCATGAAGAACCACCCTCAGCATGGTTGCAACACTTGACTTCCAGGAACATTCTCATCCAAATGCACATGTGATGTTTTGAAAAATCTTTCTAAGTCCTGAAGTATTTAGAGTTTTTGTAGGATTTATGTGGAAAGCAACCACTGTATCTTTGAGGGTATTCTTTCCAGATTAATTTTGATATGAGTAGAAGTGTTGGATTTATATATATATCTAGCCATTAATAAGGTATGAGCTCAAGAACAACAGTGAAAATGCTCCGTGTGGCTCTAACCTTGTGCCTCAAGTTTGACTTGAAGAACCTAAGCAGAATGATTGGAGCCCTGGGTATCCATGTTGACTCAGCCAAGAACCTGCTACTTACCTATCAGCTAGCAGAAACAGGTACGTACACTCCCTTACCTTTGTCTATCAGGTTAATTTCCTGCAGAGAGTGCACAAAAAGTAGAGATGTGAAAAGGAATTCACTCCCTCCAGGGAAATACATAAAACTATTTTTATTAATCCTTGAGAGGCAGAGGCACTATTTAAACAAGCAATGTTACTGTTTTCTAAAGTTCGGGATGTAGTTCCTCTTCTGTTTACTCCAGAGGACTGTCAAACTAAGTGCCACAGTTTTCTTACATTATGAAAAGAATGGGAACAATAGTAGAAAACAGCCCTGCTGCAGATGGATGGGAAAACAGTTACACTGGAACTGGAGAACTGGCACAGCAAGGCCGCCCTTTTGGCAGGAAAGATTTAGTGGGATCAATTAAAGCAGTCAGTTGCCTCTGGTGAGTCACAATAAACCAGCATTTAAGCAGCAATAACAATTGTCTATCTCATGCAATTTCTGTAGCAATTGTGGCCAGACAGAAGTGCAGTCCTACTCCCTGTTATGCCAGTAACAATGGCTACATCCCTGTTTGTGAATGGAGGCCAGTATTTGTCAAAAGACTGTTGAATGGTATGTGAAAGAAGCATGAAAAATATCATAGCTAGGATTCACATTCACGTGGCTCTGCCAGATCTGAGTTGTTCTTCAAATTGTACCAAGTACAAGGTGAAATGCAAGTTGAAAATGGAGGGTAGTTCACCTCTCACTATAGACCATATGAATGTGAGAATACGAATGCTCTGTGGCTGTTCATGATGGTCACTTTGCCTTCGTACTCTATTGACAAGTGTTTTTCCTATATGGTAATATATTCTCAAGATGCAGACATACCCTGTTTTCCATTCAGAACATATTCCTGGTGAGTGTGATGGCTAGTTATTCAATAGGAGGTGAGACTGTACACAGGGATTTGAGAAATACACACCATTTAACCACACATGGGCAAATAACGCACAGGAATAGTATGTCAGTATGTTGTGGCAGCAAGGTCTTTCCATCCATTCCAGTGACTCTACTCAAAAAAACAAGGTTTTGATAGTACGAGTGAAGAAAAAAGGCAAGAAGGTTGCTGCTGCATAGCCACACACAAGATTCTCAATGTATTTCTGCTAGCGTCTGTGTGATACGCAAACAAAATATTTGTGAAATATTTAAAATACTGCATGGTAGCATCCTGTGCCTATATTCTCAGCAGTTATTTTAACATAAACAAGTATTTGGCAACAACTCCAGTATGACTAGATAATTCAGGGTACTTTTGATGAAAGGAAAACCAGTTATGGCAGCATTTGGTATATGACAGGGATTCAGATGGCATTCACCCAAGGGTATTGAGGGAGCTGGTGGATGTGCTGGCCAAACCCCTTTCCATCATCTTCCAACAGTCCTGGAAGTCTGGGGAAGTTCCACTGGACTGGAGGCTGGCTGATGTTGTGCCCATCTACAAGAAGGGTTGCAGGGAGAACCCAGGGAACTACAGGCCTGTCAGCCTGACCTCAGTGCCAGGGAAAGTCATGGAACAGGTGATC